>CAKNXH010002295.1:0-34391 GCA_932178445.1 Andricus quercusramuli
TTCAGTTTCGATTCCTTTGGAATAGAACCGAAGGGCCTATGACAAAGCCACCGAACACATCCTCGGGTTGCGGATAGAGAGTCCCTGTACCAAGGGTTTCTGCTGGATATGGTTACAATAATTAATAAGCAGTCGCGGAGAATCGCCCAGGGATGGTCCCAAGGGAATAACCCCTAAGCGGAGGCGTAAGAACCGTGCCAAAAGCTGAATGGCACCTGGGTGAGGTGTCTTTAACGGTGACCCTGGGATGCCTAGCGATCTCTCAGAGTATCAGCCTTATCCTTGCAAGCGGGGCTCTACCAGGATGGACGAACCCTTTCCCTAGCTGCTCGTGGGAACAACAATGAAACTACCAACACACCAAAATGTTGTAGATGCAGTTCAAAACGATCGAACGCGCAGAGCACCCGACAGTGGATCGGCAAACAATGCCGATCATCCTAGAGTTCGGGGTGCTGAAAATAATTCAGATGGAAACACGACAACGAACCGGCGAAACGCCGACATTGAGTGGATGGATCAACTAAAGAATGACGTGCTAGACTGCTACGATGCCAGCATCATCCCTGTTCGCGGGGGCTTTATGTCGCGTATGCACAATCTGTGGTGCCAGAAACACCCAGAGCTTCAGCACGTTTCGAATCAGTCTTTGCGAAATCAAGCCGACTACCTCCGGGAAAATGGATATGTACGCGGAGCGCTTCCCCAACCGCTGCTTGATCAAGCTGCAGCCGAAGATGAAGCGACATTAAGACCAACCGCAGAAAGTAGGCACCTTCTGAAATATGATTGCAATTTCAGTACAAGGAGGAACATCAACATCCAAGTTCCTCTTAAGCCCCAAGATCTGCCTGACATGGATGCCTCCCTTCGTGGAGATATCTCGCAAGAGTCCGACCTCTGGACCATCAATTGCTCAGTTTATGGTGTTGCGAGAACTTTGACTGATTCAAATCGAAGGCTGAAACCAACGATGGATCAAAAGAGCAAAAGACGCTTGCATCAACTGAGCAAGAAAATTGGATGGGCAAGACAGAATGCGTCCCGTGTTCAATGTGTGATTGACTACACAACATCTGGCAGACCGTTTACGGAAAGGGTTCGAAAGTTCGCCCAAGAACTAAGGATCTTGAATCACACACTAAACAAGTCAAAGCTGCTGACAATCAAGCAGCATATTGTTGACAAAATACGACTGTTATCTGACGCAAGGAGGAGAATACAGAAGAGGGAGAGATGGATCAGGGAGAATCAACAGTTTCTCGCTGACCCATTGCGCCTCTTCAGCGATCTCCCTGTTTCTGTGAAAAATCCACCCAAGCCCAAGGAGGTAGACACTTTTTGGAGAGAGATACACAAAATCCCAAAACACTGAAGTTGAAAGAAGATACTGACAATATCATCCGCTTCAAGGAGTTTTGCGAAAACCTTATAAAATCTGAGGAGGAATGTCCATTACACACTGCCGAAGAGGTGAAAAAAGCACTTAGAGGCACGAAGAACTTTTCCGGTGCTGGACCAGATTCTATCAAGAACTTTTGGTGGAAGAAGTTTACTTTTATACACCAACATTTGGCCCGCATATTAACCTCATATTTAAAGTCGGAGACGCCCATTCCGCAGTGGCTGGTGTTACGACGCACTATACTCCTGCCGAAAAAAGGCAATTTGTCCAACTCAGAGAATTACATGCCAAGAACTTGTTTCAAACACACTGTATAAGATCTTTACAGCTGTCCTAAACAACAGGATTGTTCGGCGAATTGAGCCTGTATGGCGAGAGATGTACGAACAACGTGGCTCGAAAAAAGGTGTAGCAGGCTGTCGAGAGAACCTGCTAATTGACAGGTGTCTCATAGACTTATCATCTCTCTGTTGGAAAGCTTGAAGGTACATCCACACATAGTGAGATGCATAGAGAGATTCATGCCTTTTTGGAAAACTAGATTTACTATCTCATCTAGAAATTATCGTCTGATAACGAACAATGTCACCTTCCAGAGAGGCGTCTTTCAAGGTGATACCATGAGCCCTTTGCTTTTTTGCATCACACTTCTGCCTCTATCTCTCGCACTACGAAATTCTCCTGAATACCTCTGTGGCTACACTAATCAGCGCAAGTATAAGGTCACGCATGTATTTTATATGGATGACATGAAGATCTATGCCTCTGGTAAAAGCAAACTTCAATCTGTTATAAATATCGTCAAGAACTACACAGGAGAGATCGGAATGGACTTTGGTTTGGACAAGTGAGCCAAAATTCATCTGGAAAGACCTATACATACCTGAGGTTGCCTCAAAGCCGCATTCAGGACGTAACATCAGTGAAGAAGTTTCTCCGAAGCAGATACAAGCATCTTTTTCGACAGATTTGGTTTTCCAATCTGTCGGCGTTGAACAAGGTATCTGCGACTAACATGCTTGCCATCCCGGTTCTACTCTACTGGTCTGGGGTGGTCCAATGGACGAAGAATGAGCTTAAGGACCTTGATGTCACCACACGTAAGATCATGCATATGCATAAAAGCTTGCATATCAATTCGTCGGTTCCGCGATTACACATTTCACGCCGTCAATGCGGACGCGGACTTCCGAATCTCCAGTGTCTTCATAACCGAATTGTTCTAAGTACACCTCACATCGTTGCTGATGGCAGAGATCCGCTCCTAAAAATGGTCAGGAATCACGAGATGATTGGCGAAGGAGCGCTCCTCTACAAAGCCACGGAGCAAGCGGCCGAGACCCTTGGCCTGAATCTTAATATCAGAAGTGAGGAAAATGCATTACTACATCTAGATGCATCACGTCTGAAAGCCGAAGTAAAGAAAGCAGAGGCTGGAAAATTTCACCAACAGCTACTCGACAAGCATATGCACGGAAACTTTTACAGAAATGTAGAAAAGCAGACCTTGTCAAAGGAGCAAACTTTTGCTTTCCTCAAGTCATCAGGGCTCAATTCAGGTACAGAGGGTTTTATTCTTGCATGCCAGGACGGTGTCATTTCCACCTCAGCATACCGTACCCGCATTTTATGTCAAGAAGTTCCTAGTGATAGGTGCAGAGACTTCGAGAAAAGAACTGTATTCGTGATCGAATGCTCGGCTACGTCCGAATACAACATCACTGCAAAGGAGAAAGAAAAGGAGGAGAGGTATCAAGACCTTAAGAGAGAGCTGCAGCGACTGTACCCAAAATATTCGGTGCGAATGATTGCTTTCGGAGGTGCGAAACTATCACTGGTTCGTAACCTTAAAGCCATACCCGCGTGCCAAAAATATGCCGAGGCACTAGCGAGATTGATGCAGAAAGCTGTCTTCCTTGGGTCGCTTCGTGTCCTCAAGACACACAAGGGTTTCGCCGGCCTGTCGTTTTGATTTCGTCGTGCCCTGTGACCACCCATCTTACGGTTGTGAGACGTGGCCATAGGTGTGATTTACCGCGGTTCTACTGGGGGCTATTGACATTTTTTAGATGGCGGTTGCTCTTAGTGGGACCCTGCGGTGGTTGTTTACCTATTTTTTCAAATTATATATATGATATAACTAATATACCCTAATATATAGGTAATTTTTATTCTACCAGTAATTGTTTAAAATTGTTAAAAGTTTAAATTACTATTGACTAGTGTACAAAAACTTCATGAATGTCAATTTTTTCTTACAAATTTAGATGCAGGTGGAATTGAAAATTACCAACCAAACTACATGCAAGTATTAATGGAGGATCGTTCTACTCTTCACGGATATCTCACGCCATTTAGTGATAATCTGATACCATCCTGGCTGGAACCTAACGGAGAGAATGATGGGCTTTACCGCGTTTTCCTACGAACGGCAACGGAACATCATTATTCTGGAACTCTCCTGCCGCTATGTACATTTGCCATGCATAATCCCCTTATTCATGGTCCAAAGTACGCTCAGCTACGTGTAGGAACCGACAGATATTATATAGCTAAAAATTTTAATAAGTACTATATACAATTACATCGGCATAGAAATGCACAAGGAGATTTACCAGCCAGTTTCCCAGAACACAATCACATATATATAACAATACCAGGAGGCCATGTCTATAGTTCAAAGTTAGATAACCATATCTTAGGATAAAGTCTTGATTGGCGCGTATCGATAATATAAAATTGCGGTCTTTCCTTTTCCGGGTGGACCGAAAAGTTTCTAGTGGGTGCCAAAATAACTTCCTAAAATTTTGAGCAAAAAAAATTCGCTCAGTTTGTACAACGCGGTCAAAGGTCTAAATCGCGAGGAATTTCATTTTCCTCGTTATTTTCAAGCGATCAGTTTTTGTCTGATGATACAAGCGCCTATGTAGTAGATACCTCATCGAAAATTATGTTCAGTTCGCAGACTAAAGTTAGAGTGTCGAAAAATTATATAAATTGCGAACAATTGTATTTGTATCATTATTTCTAGGTTAATAACTATCTTCCATCTAACGCGGATGAACCGTAAAAGTTGTATACTATGATAATATAAGTGTTTATGCAGAGTAGACCTCATCAGCAATTATCTTATATGTTCGGTACCTTAACTTACACGTGCGAACATAAACTCGTTTTTATGAAATATTCACTGCATAGTCACTCATACTAGCATAGCATACAACTCTTACTGTCCACCTGCATAAAAAAAACATTATTGACTCGAAAATAACGAGGAAAATAGAAATTTTTGTGATTTTTACCATTTTTGATACTGTAACTTAAGTGTGCGAGCATAAGACAATTTTCGGTGAGGTCTAGATTGCATATGAACTTACATTATCATGATACACAACTTTTATGGTTCACCAAGGTCAGAAAAAAAGTGATTGACCTGAAACTAATAAGAGAAAAAATATTTTTCGTGATTTAGACCTTTGATCGCATTAAGCGAACTAAAAGAATTATTCCTTTTTACTTAATTTTTCAGGAATTCATTTTTGCACATGCTACAAACTTTTGAGCGCCCCCAGACAAGGAAAGACCAATATTGATTTTTTGTCTATGTATACATACATTTGTTTTATCAATAGAAGATGGTATTTCACTGTAGCAAATCTATATGACTTACGATAATTTAGACAACCAATACCGACTATGGATCATGAGTGGCTTCTGAGTTTTGCGGATGAAGTGTATGCAATTTAGAAGTAATTGTGGTACATATATTAGCATTGTTCCAATAGAATGAAAAGAAAGAAATGTAATAAAAGAAGACAACATGTGTTATAAAATCGTAACTGGCTTTTGTACCTAATTAAGAATACTTACAGGAATAGAAAACATTATAGAGGAAAAAGTGAAAGGGGCGAACGTGGGGAAGAAGTTAAGATTGAAATTGACCTTTATGGAAATGATTTGACACGTTTCAAGGTGGTAGAGTTGTTTAATTCGAGATGGGGTATTTGGATTTGAATAATTGTATAAAAAGTTTGGTTGATTATTATTTATAATAATAAAAGAGAACTTATAAAGCAAATGAGAGTGAAGTTCCTTTAGGTAAATAAATTTCATACCGAAACTAGGATTGAATGTACGTACACGAAGCACGCGTTTCGTCCCTTGATTTTTATTGCCTAACATTCAAGATATAAAAATTAACAATTTCATTATCGAACAAGATCTTAAATATTGAGAGTTTCTCAGTCTTCTTGAACAATAGTTCTTGATTAGAAATTTACATTTTGTAAAAATATATATATTGAGTAATGAAAAGGAATTGAAGTTGTATAATTTCTTTAAAAATGCTTTGAAATTGAATCATTTGAAATAGAAAGTGTTTGAACTTTAATATCTTGAATTCGAAAGATCTGAAAATTAAAAAATTCCAGTCTGAAATGCTCAAAATTTAAGAATTTCATCTGAAACAAGTTAAAATTGTGTGATTTTTAAGTCGAAGTGTTCAATCTTTAACAATATAAAATTAAAAACTTTTGAATCTCAATAATTTAAAATGAAGCGCTATTAAAATCTGACAAACAGAAATTCGAAATGAAATTAAATGTTCGAAAATCTCAGGTTCTGAAATTCCAGAATTCAAAATGGTTATAACACAAACAAAAATTATAATTTAATGTTAACATTCATTAAACAAATTTTGCTGAGATCAAAAATAAATTCACCATTATTTTCACAGTTTCAAATGGAAAAATTTTGAATCATGACCCTTGAAAATTAAATTATTCTACCAAAACGTTAAAAATAAAGTAATTTCAAGTGGAAAGCATTCTAAATTAAAACTTATGAAAGGGAAAAAAAGAAAATTAAACGTTCAACATGAAAATTAAGAAATCTACAATTTTAACCAATAAAAATTAAAGAAATTATTTAATTACTGTGGTATAAATTTAAGATTGCTCTATTTTGATCAATTCTGGTGTTAAACAACTCTATTTTAACTTTTTTATTTCAAATCGTTTCATTTTTAACACTTCATTCAGAACTATTATTTATTCTTGAAATCTTCCAATCAAATATTTTTAAATTTTAAACGATTCCTATTTTTAAATGTTTAACTAAAAATCAGAAGATATTACATTTGAAATAAAAAAGAATGCAAAACAAGATTCTCGTGATTTCAATGTTTAAAATTGCACAATTTTAAGGATTTGGATTCGAAATTGTATTTTTCTAAGTGGAGTTTGAAATGTTCAAAATTTTGGAATGTTTTTTTTTTAGCCGTTTAGCCGTTCACGAGAAAAATGTTGATCATCTGGTAACATTATATTCCCAATGTTAATAACTTTTGCAACCAAAATTTGTTCGCCACCAAAACCTCTGGGGAAATCTTTTCGATTTTGAAGGCTATAAAAAAAATTCATTTTACAGCGAAAAAAAAACAATTCCCAATTAATGGTAGCCTACTTGGTATAATTTGACATAATCTAAAAAATCGAACTCGAATAAAAAAAAACTGGTAAGCAGAAAATTTTAGTAAATGCAGATATTGACTATGCTAGATCAATACTACAATGGTATATAAGTCACTTTTTTGGCTTCGCTAACTTTGTTTGTGTTTGCCTGTGCTATTGAATATTTAGTTACATTGACAACTTTTTGAAAATATATGATTGAATTAAGATTTATAATTGTAGTGATAGTGTTATTTTATAGCTATTTTTAAATATGATAAATATAGATAAAAATTTGAAGTTATTTCATGTTCAATAATCTTTGAAATATATAACAAATGTTCAGGGATAATCAGTTTGGTTTCAAGGAAGTTATTAATAAATTTCACATGGTCAGGCGAGGTAAAACAAAATGAAATCGATCATTCGTTTTTTCTGACTCGGAGTAAATACGGATTTGTAAATGTTACGCAAAGAGGAAGGTTTATCATTACCTTTGATTTTTTTTAATATCTGGAATAAACATTGATATGAATGTTCACTTTCGAAAAAAAATGTTAAAGAGTGATAAGTTTCAATTGAAAGATCTTCCAAATTTGAGCAATTTCAAATTTTAAGTGGATGAAATTACTATAATGTTAAAATTGAAGCCAGTTTGAGTTGGCTGGCCAGTTTTAGTAGCCAGCTTCTATAAAAACATATTTTTTAAATACTTATAATTTTCACCTTATAACTCGGGTATTCAAATTTATACAATGTTGGCGGTAGGTGGTATTTTTATATTTTCTCCTTTATTACAAGTGTCTGGTGCCTTTATGATGGACCAGAGACGATAAAATTGATTGTGCATATTTATGAAGATTATGAAAAGATTTGCAGCATGGTATTTCTAAATGAAATAATACAAATTAAAATTTAGGATATTAGCGAGATGAGACGAGAGAAAGTTTTTGTCAAATAAAATTCCATTGGGTAATGCAGGTTGTCTGAAAATACACCAAACTTTCGGTTTAAGTCGCAAACGTCGCAAACGTTCTCTCCCCTGAGACAGCAGTTCTATGGAGGCGGAAACCGGGGGGACTGAAACCGAGAGTTCGGTGTATGAATCACGTTAAATTTCATTAAATTAACCCTGATTCACTTTGAATTTCGTAAATGAAGATTTCTATTATGAAAAAATTACATATTGACCTACAACAACTTTTGCAATTTCATTTGGAAATTACTTCTGCCATCTTCTCATATCGCTTTTATTTCAAATTTTGATTGCTTTATTTCCATAACATATAGAAATACCAAAACGCAAATTTTTTTATAATCTTCTTTGATTAAATATATTACAAATTACAAATATTTTCAAGGGGAACATTATGAATATTTAAAAACCATGATTTTCAAAAGCTGTAAGCGACTTAAACTGATCAGCTCACTATGCACAAAAATATTATCTATTGATTACAAAAAAATTATTCCGATATCTTGATTTTCCAAATTAAAATCTACCCATCACATGGTACTATGATCAGCAAATTCGCAATTCAAAAAATGCAAATAGTGTAAAAAAGTTGTGGAATAACGTTAGAAATATATAAGAGCACGTCTGCCTGGCCTATGAAAGTTTTTACTTTCTTCAAATAGGGCACTTTTATTACATTTTCACTTTAAATGTAATTCAGAGTAAAGCTTTTGTGTCCTGTTTAAAATTAAATTAATAAAACTGTATCAATTAGACAAAATAAAAACTCAAATGGGACAGACATTCTTTATTTTGAACGATTTAATAATTTGTAATTGAAAATATATTTATTTAGAATTAGATAATATTTATGTTCATAATATCAAATAATTTAAATTCAATCTTCGACAGAAAATTATACAATTTTAAAGAGACAGCTTACGTCAAAATTAATTCTTCCTCTACGGCTAATTTTTACGCAAATATTTTTCAGATACTAATATATTTATTATCTAAAGACAATTTCTTTATTTCAACCGCCAATATATGATAACATAAGAAATCATTGTTTTCTTACATGACTGAAAATTTCAATTTCTTGAACAATTTTTATAATCGAAAAATATAGTTTTTTTTACAAATTCAGGTTTGAATTCAGGGGGCATTTTAAACCTAAAGTATTTTTGATTATTTTCCCCGTTTTTCATAGATTTTAAGTGTTGAATATAGGTGAAGCATTGAATGGAAAAGCTTTTTCTAAAATATTTTTCTACTTGCGAACAAGAAGATTGGCCTATTATTCCTGCGATTTGGTGTTCAATGCAATTCTTGACAATCCCTTACAATTCCTCCGCAGAAAAAGTATGATAGAAATTCAGTATAGGTCTATAATGCATTTCTTATAATTTTCTCACGCATCTACACAAATTATTGTGAACAATTATTATTAAAAAATCACTATAGAAATAAATAATGTTAAAATATTAAAAGTGAATATTGATGCAAACAAATAGAGAAAGTAGAAACGAATTATTTATTTTTTTATTCATTTAGCGTGTAATTTCAAATTACTCCAAATTACAAGATTTCTCAGATTTGAAGGAATTTTACAGAATACCAAAAGAGTTAAAATATTTCGAATACATCAATGGTTTTTTAACAAACCTCAAGGGATTCCGAAGATTTACTGCGGATTTAAAGCGGTTTCGTCAGATATCAAAATTTAACGAATTTTAAATTAATTTCAAAGATTTTCAAACATATTAGGAGATTTTAAGGGATTCTAGAGAATTTCAAAAGTCTAAACAAATTTCAAGGGATTTTGAAGAATTTTGTAGAATTTCTGAAGACTTCGAGGGACTTCTCGAGAACTTTGGAAAATAAGTTAAATGAAATCAAATTTTAAGTGATTCCAAATATTTGTGGAGATCTGAACTTTTTTTTATGCTAATGAATAAGTTCAATTTAATTTACAATAAAAATATTTCGAATGATTCCTTCCTATTTTAATGGATTTTTACAATTTCGAGAGGAAAGATGTCTAAGGATTTTAAGGGATTAGAAATAATTTTAAGAGATTTGAATAATTTCAAAGGATTTCAAAGATCGTTGTAGGATTTCTGACGATTTCAATCATTTTTAGAGAATTTTGAAAAAGTAATGAAATTGCAAGGGATTTCTATCAATTCCATGAAAATTTAATGTATTTTAAAGAATTTGACAATATATACAGGATTTTAGTTTCAAAAATATTTTTCATTATTAAATTAATTATTCATAAGAATATTATTTAGGGATTTGGAAGAATTCTAGGATTTCAATGTCTCTTTGGAAAACTTCAATGAATAATCTTAATATAATGTATGTAAAGAGGATTTTAAATGATTTCTATTTATTTTAATGGATTTTTACGATTTCTAAAGATTTCCTTCAACAATTTCAAGGAATATGAATGAATTGAAGAAATTCCAAAGGATTTTAAAGATTTGTAAATTACTTCAAGAGATTGAAAATAATTTCAAAGGATTTCAGAAATTTTAAGGATTACCAAATTCTGTAGGATTTCCAAAAATTTTAAGCCATTTCAAAAAAATGTCTCAAGATTTAAGGGATTTCTAGAGAACTTGAGGAAATAAATTTAATTTATTTTATTATATCAAGAGACTTTCAATGATTACCACAAACTGCAAACTACTTGAAATATTTCAAAGGGATTCCAAAGGGACTATAAGATTTCAAGGGATTTCTACGGATTTCTACAACGTGAAGGAGTATGAATGAATTTACAACACTACAAAGGATTTTATAGATTTTGAGATATTTTATGAAAGATTGCAAAGAATTTCAAGATATTTAAGTGATTTTATAAGACCTTCAATTATTTGAAAAATTGTAGGGTATTTTGAAAATATTTTCAAAGTTTTCGAAGTATTCTAAGAAATTCTAAAGGATCGTTATGGACTAAAATCTATAAGAACGATGATATCTTTAGAAATTTCATTAAAAAATTTTCAGACACATACATGCAATATTTTGCAATCTTATGCAATCTAGTGTACATCAAAAATTGAAGTAAGTAACACCTCGGATAAAAACTATATACTGAGCTTGTCTTTCTTAAACTTTTATTGACATATTTTCCTGAGAACCGTTTTGCTTCATTGAAGGACAGATTTTCGAAAGTGTGGGCACCTGTATGACAAGATGTTAATTAAGAGGGCAACAAAAAATTGAGTGTTACTACGAACTGACTACGATATTGAAAGTTTGAGGTTTAGGCTCCAAATGTGAAATGAAAAGAATTATGATGCAATACTATGACGAGTCATACATAATGTGAAGCATTTAGTGAGAAAAGAATTGCGAAAAGGTAGACAAAAAGTGATTATGGTACCGCATAGTAACAGTAAAAGGCTATATTCGTTTTCTGATTATACAGTGGCGCACGACAATATTTACCTGATTCTATTTTGAAAAGTTGATATTAAAAATAACTTCCTTCATCGGGACACTTACCAACATCACAAAATCTAAATTGGTTCTGTTTCATTGTAAATTATAAACATTTATTCAGTTCAATCAAAATCAGTCAAATTTAATCTGGTTACTACAGTGACCTTCGTCCAGCCATTTCATCAGTTAAATATCACTGATTCAAAGTTAGAAATTAGAGTATAATTTATAATAATTTTTATAAGAATGTATAATAAGAAAATAAAAAAATAATAATAAATAAAATTAGAGTATAGAGTATAATTTCTAGATTTTTTACTTGAAATACAGAACCAATCGAATTTTCGAGATGTCGGTAACTGTGTCGTTGAAGAGGTGAAGAAGTGTCGTTGTCTATAAGAGGCTAGCCGATATCAAAAATTGGTATAAAAAGTAAAATTATTTATTGATTGATCTTAGTATACCTATATAGTGTATACCTTCCATCTCGCTGTAATAATGCATAAAAATTTGCGTATTTTTCAGATGGCGGCTTTACCAAAAATCAGAACATTTACTGAATTTTGTTTTGATTCTTAAGAGTCTTCTGAAGATACCCTGAAAATGTTTGAAAAAAATGCCCATTACATCCCGATGGGGTAATCATGGAATAAAATTTGTTTTTGTTAATGATAGTGTATAAAAATGCTTTTCTTCTATCGAGTTATAATCTAGTATAATAATAATAATTTGAATTTTCAATTTTTTTTAAATACCTATAGGTATATGTTTGGAAGAAATAAATGCATATCTTGCAATTTTTGGAAAGTTTGTATTTAATACTTTTGATATTTTTCCATCAACTTAATTATAATTTTGATATAGTTTTAAAAATATTTCTATTCATAGTCATAATTATAATCATAAAAACGTCAAGATCGTTCAATTCCCAACGAATGACATTTTTTTAGTCCAGATTGCACACATATATAACCGTCATTTTTTTATTTTTCACTGACACAAGACTATTAATATTAACATATTATGAAAAAGAAAACGAATCTGTAGGGTCTCGAATATTTATTAAACATAGTTTTTTAAATTTGATCCATAATTTCTCCCGAGAAATACGGCGTCACACTTTATACAATAATACAAAAGAACTAGCAATTGAAAAGTTAGCACATTCTAAAATATTTAAGAAGAATTTTTTGAGATTTCTTCCCTTCGCGATTCGACCGTCGTCAATTTCTACATTTTTTCTGGCTTCCTAGTGAAATGGCAACTCTTCACACTTATAGTCAAAAACACTGCACGCTACAAATTGACCTAGTGCAAGGTTTGAGAAAGTCCACTACATAGCCGCCAAAAAAAATTAAATCATTTAATCCCTAACCACCCGGCTTGATCCATATAATTTCGCCAGTTGACGGTATGTATAGAGATATTATTAAAATTAGATTAAGCCTCTATAAATATAAATCGCCGTAATTATATAATTGGATATTAAGAAATAACGCCTCGATACATAATATTTCCTGCATAGACACATTACTCATTTCCTGTACAATAATACTTTTTTAATTCGACTGAGGAAGGAGGAAGAAGTGAGAGTGCATCCGCTGCAGTCATCTCGATGTTTCTGGTTTCTATCGGTGTTATAAGAGCATCGTGCGAGCACCTCTTCTAATATTTATATCGTTATAGGAATCACTTCCTATATGTTATACGACAATGCGTACGCTTAAGGCGCATAATTGCGCTAAGAGAGAGAGAGAGTGAGAGAAAGAGAGAAAGAGAGAGAGAGAGACTGAAAGTGGGGTTGGGAAAAATACGCGTACCACTGCCCGCGGGTAATGTTTACGTTTATAAAGCCCGCAAAAGGCAATGTCCTTTTAGTACACTACCGTATTCCCACGCGATTAAGGAGTATCTCGAAGATTCGACATTTATCCGAAATATACGGATGCATATTTTTCATTCAAGCATGGCCAACATCCGAATTCATGTAAGTGATTTTTTAAGTCATTTTTGTATGATTTTTAATACTTTCAGATTATTGAAGCGACATTTTCGGCAGCACATTTCGGCATAAATCATTCGGCAGCATCGTTCAGTCAACATTCATTGATCTGTATACAGTTTATAAGCTTAGTACGTTTTTGTTTGCATTTCGTGTCCCTCATTTTTGAATATCACATTTCCATATGTAATAATTATTTTAATAAAACAGTGATTTCATAACCTAATTATTTCCAACAAGCTGCATGTGGTAGGCGCTGCCCCGCATAAATGGACAGTGGTAGCCGCAGGTTTTTTTTATAAAAATAGAAACATCTTAGGATTCAAAAACTTGATGGTTCGGTTCGTGGGAATGTTATAAATTGAAAAGATGAGCGGACTATGCGTTTTGCTTTGAGGCATTAGTTTGATCATATTATCGACTAAATTTACAGTAGTTAACATTTGGTTCCGAAATGAGGTTACATTTTTAGAAGTACGTGATGGAATCATGTTTTATCTATCAGATTATCAAATTCTCTTGCTATAAGTATTTCGAATAATTCTGCAAACGTTATATTCTAACAAGCGAATCGTCCATTATTTTGTTGTGAAAACTGTTTCCTGCTTATCCCTTGTTACATAAATTTTTAAGATTTGTGTTCATAGTGCAATTTTTCCACTGAAATAGATTTAGTTAAAGCAAAGAGGAATTGAAATGGTTGAGGAATAACGATGTAATTTGCGAAGATGCCTTAGCCTTCATGGTTGCCGTTGCCACGGTCTACACTCCAACAATTTTGGTTGATGTGGCTATTAATTTTATTTCTAAACATGAAATTATTGGAAGTAAAACAAGTTCATCCGGCAGAGGATAGGATGGAAAAAATAAAACTTTATCCACTTGTAAACTACCCACAACAAAAATTACACGTCTGACACAGAAAAAGGACAAGGATTTCAATTTTGTTTCAGCTTATTTTCTCACAAACTCGATTGTTCGCTATCATGATAAATGTCAAAACTGGAAAACAATTATTGAATTGGATTCAATGATCGTATGACTTGAAATGAACCATTGTGGTTCAATTTTGCTTCAGTAAGTTTGCCACCGTTTTTGGTTCAAAACTAAACTTCCTTTTTTTCTATTTGTTTCTTCTATAACCATATAATACATTTTTTTTAATTATTTGACATTGAGAAAGGCATAAGAAAACGTGAGATTTTGTGAAGAATGCAGACAGGTTAGTAATAAATTGTAACGCGTGAAAAACATATTATCATTAGATAAACCCCTCATCTATTACAAGTGAAGTATTTAAACGAGACATTAATGTGAATCTTGGAATTTATCTGCCAATCTGAAAAATGAAAATTGTGCAGGTCTAATTTTAAATATGTTTTCAACAGAATTTGTCATTAGATGCAATGTTTTCAGCTAATTAAGTAATTATCTTCTGACAATTTTTCATTTACATATTTGAGCAAAGAAATAAAAATTTCACATCAGTTTTTACTTTCTTGAGATAAATATTTCTTAAATAAATATTATAGCAGATTATTCGAACGATATTGGATGCAGATTCCTGTTATCGGAATTTAGCGAGTTCTGGGACATTCGAGGGCTTTCAATTTGTATCAGTTCCAAGTCAACAAACTTTCAAGCTTCGCGACATATTTTGAAGTTCAGTGTTGTTACATTATAGTATTAAAAATGTATGGCTAAAAGAGCGATCTCAATAATTTTATTGTTAAAAAAGTACTAAATTCAGCAACGACATGAACCCTTGAATATTCTAGATGTCCGTAAATATTACCAACACTCCAAGAGAGTAATAATTGAGATAGAATATGTGATGAAAATATGATTTATAAAGTATTTATTGTTATAAAATATTAAACAGTTCAGTATTCATGTATTGCAAATCTAAAATATTTATGATAATGTATAAAGGGTTATACTTCTGAAAAGATCGAACAATGTTTTTAAAACAAAACTTGTTAATAACTTAATTTCTATAAATTTGTACCCTATAAGAACAATATTTCGGGTGCATTTTATAATTGTTCTACAAAATGATATCTTTTCGTTTCAGTTATTTTTCATGGTGATTTTAGCCCTGGGATTGGTAGCAGCTTTACCTCATCCTGGAAAACATCAGTAAGTAAGAATACTTACTGTATTTTTGAAAAAGTACCACCTTGTCAGAGTGTTACCTTTGTAAAAGTGCACTTGTAGATGTTTCGGAAAAATTGGTCATTTTTTCTATTTTATTTATGAGCCTACATGTTCACTATCAATTTTTCAATGGGTTAAAATTTCAATGGGAATTCCCATAGCAAAAAAAAATAAACACAGTATTATAATATAGTATATAATTATTTTTTCAGCACCCATATAAAAATTCACGTACCATCTTATCATCATGAGCACACTCATACACACGTAAAGAAGATCTACATACCTGTGAAAGTAAAAGAGGACGATAAACACAAACACCTCGATGACTGGTGAGTGGCGAGGACTCTGCCAGACAATTTTTGTCAACGTTCGGAGCAATAGGACTTCAAATTAAGAAACGAAATTGTATATACGTCTACTGATAACAAATCCTATTAGTTAATCTCCCCTGTTATATTTAAGATAAATTGAAGAACTTTCAACAGTTTTTGTAAGTCTTCCTCCATAATCCCAATATGACAAAAGTGCAAATATATATCTTATGTACATTTATTTATGTATAATACAAAGTTTTTTGTATTTAGTCTCTTTTATTTCCTGGTGAACGCTGCGCCATGTAAAGTTTGATAATTTCAAATTGTGCTCTGTTTTTCCTTTATTATGCATGTGGGTGAATTATATAGTACAAAATTTGAGTGGTGAGAACCAGTGTACATGAAAAAGAATCACTTTTTTTACTCTCGATGACTTTTTTCTGTTTGTTATTGCAAATTTATTTAGTAGAAAATGGCTTCATTGCTCATAAAAATGTTTCTTGAAAGCAAAAAAATCACTGGTTTATACTGAAAGAAATTTTCTTCCAATAAAAAAATATTTGTTTGGCTTGAAGAAATGTAAACATCTCTTTAATTTAAAATTTTTAAGAAACAATTTTTTTTTTAAATATAGAAACCACATTTGTAAATATATAAATATATACAAAAGTATAACCAATGAAACCTGAAAATTGTGGGCATAGAATTTTTTCAGTGCTTAGAGTATACAGGGTGGTAGAAATACAGAACAAAGTTTGTTTATACAAATAGAGTGCTTTCTTCAATTTTCTGCATACAGTACAAAAATAAAGCTTAGAGTGTGTGAAAGTATATACAAGTATTCGTATTTTGTGTGCGTGTGCATTTGTTCCACGAATTTATCATTCATGCATATCTTAACGTAAAATTAAGTCCTTAATTTTCTCTAGATTGGGTGGCAGTAGCCACCTTGTACTTCAGCTTTTTTGATGTTTTGACTGGGTTTGATTATTTCTCTGAGGTTGAGATTATGTTTTTCACCATGGGCTAGGGCAAGATGGATTTTTTGGAAGATGTAACCTGAAACGATTAAATAAAATAACCCATAAAGTTTCTTATTCACATTAATTATCTTTCACCTTTTTAATTATTTCATTTGATTCAAGTCTGAATTGATGTTATTGAATTTAATTGGATGGATCTGGTTTCAATCTAAAATAATTGCACAGCGAGTGACTTATTCATTTTTGTTATATTTTACAAATAAATTCACATTTTTCAGCTATAATATTTCAAGCTTTGGAATAAAATTTTGAAACAAGCAAAAAATCATGCATTTTAAATTAATTCCCATAAGAATGAACAATTATAGATTAAAAGGTATGATTTCGAATTTAAATCGTTCGAAATTGAACAGTTTGAGAATTGAAAATGCGATGAACATTTATTAATAAAAAATTCAATGCGTTTTGAAATGAAAAAATTTTCAGTTGAAAGTATTCGGAATTCAATCATTTTTAATATTTATTGTTGAAATTGAGAACTTTATATGCGCAACAATCTCGAATTAAAAGCGTTAGAATTTGATTAGTTTCAAAATAAATGCATTTTAAATTAAGTGAAAATGTAATTGAAAGTCTAAAAGTATTTGAAAGCGTCCAATATTGTACAATTTCATAATGATACCATTAAAAGATAGCCAATTATGAGCAAAGCAAAAAAAATCTTTGAAAAACGTTCAAAATTGTATAATTTCAGACTAAAACTTCAAAAATTGATTAGGAAATATTACATTCATATCATTTGATTTTGAACGATATTGTTTGTATAAATTAAAACATTCGAATCAATAACAGATTAAAAATATACAGCTAAACAAATTATAATAAAATCGTTGATTATTAAATAATTTTTAGGAATAAATAATTGAAAATGAAGAGTGCATAGTTGCAGAACGGTTTATAATTTAGCTTAATTCGCTGCCTGCAATTATACAACAATTCAGAAGAATAAATTGACTTTCTTGATTTTCTTTTTTTATGTGAACGGCAATTTCCTTTCGCTTGGAAGAGCCACTCGATGGATCTAAAGTGACTCACTCGAGGAGAGTAATTCTACTTTGTATAAGTACATGTAAATGATTAAAAAATGTATACCGGAAGAGAATAGAAAGGGAAAGTCGAAAAGTGTTCTATAGGAAAATTTAGGTTAGAAGGGGGAATAGAAACTGAAAACAATACAGGGCCTTTTCAATTACGCAGATTTAAAAGAAGCGGAAATTTGATTTCTCCACGTGAAAATATTTCAGACAATTTCCATGGTTGCATTATTGGAAGAATATCTCGACATTTTACATAGGATATCTACAAGTTTCCCATGAAGTTTGTTTTATTTCTTAACAATTCAGTAATAATTATTTTCCAGAAAATTCTAAACAATCTTATACAAATTCCGTGGAAGATTTTCGTATGATTACAAAAATAAAAAATTTCTTAAAACGATACTAAATTATCGAGAAAAAATTCAATTTTATACTAATGTTTTCCAGTTTGGACAAAATCAAATTGAAACGAAATATTTTTTCGAATCATTCGAATTTGAGTTCAAATTTTTCACAGTATGAAATTTATATCTTTCAAAATAAATTCGGAAATTCTATTTTTTTCTGGTCGCTACAAATATAAATTTGTTTTACTAGATGTTTCAGATGGAATTCAGATCTTCATTCGACATTTCAAATTCATTCATTCAAATTCATTTCAAGACATTCGAGCAGTCGAATTTCGAACGTCTTGTAATTATAAAATGTTAAAAGTTGACAAATTTTTACTTTCAAATTTAAAAATTAGAAGTGTATAAAATTTGAATTTTCTGAAAATTTAAATGCGGCTACGTTTGAATATTTGAAAATTTTAAAGGCAAAAAACTCGAAAAAAAATTTTAAAATAATATGTACGATTTTGAAGATTTAACTTTTGAAAGACTGTGACTAATTTTGAAGTCCTGGAAATTTTTGTTCATCTTAGATATTATAAAATATTGGACGTTTCATTTATAAATTGGTAAATGTTTTAATCTTCTAGATCTATTCTAATTTCAGTGATTTAATTTTTAGTTTAGTTTTGACTTCTTAATATTTCAAAATTTTAGTCTTGAAGACTTAAATTTTAAAAAATTGAATAATAGGGAAAAGTTTTCTCAAACCAAGAGATAACCGGGAATTTTTTGAAAATTGATTGGCAAATTACGCTCTTCATTAAAAGTAATAGCAACACTACCGGCGAAAATGATACACACACCTATTTTTTGAGCTGTTGCTGAAGCCTTAATTTTTATAATATCAGCATGAACATTTTTTCCTCACAAGAGTGCAAAAGAGAATAAATTTCTGCGTCCAATAAGCCCAAGTTGAAGAAAAAATTTCAATTTTACAAAAAGATATTGCAAAAAAACTTCAAATTTAGATGTTTTTGAAAAATTGGAGAAGCTCTGGAAAAATTAACATTTTTTAAAGTTCTAGACCCTTTTGTAAGCTAAGTCTCCACAGTATTTTACTAACATGTTCAGATATTTTCAGAATTTTGTCCCTACATTCTACCCTGGGGTCAAACTTGGGGCAAAAAAATCGCAAAATTCGAAAAATGCATAAAACTTTAAAATATTTTTTTAAAATCATTATTTATTATCAATTATCAAATTTCAATAATATTTATAAAAAACACTAAGAATATATCAACAATTCTACAAAATATTAGAGACTTATATTTGAAATTAGCTGAAGTACTTTGACGAATGTTGATTATTTCTAGAGTTATTCCAATTTTTGGAAAACATTGGAATCTAACGTCTTTTCACAATTTATTTTTACTAAATTGACATTTTGCCTTCGACTTGGGCTTATTATACGAAGCATTTTATCAACTTCCGTACTATTATGAGAAAAACATATTCATAATAATATTCTTTCAATGAAGTACTTCAGCAACAGCTAAAAAAATACGCGTATAAATAATTTCCGCCAGTACTGTAGCTTCTTGCCAACGAATTCTACTAAAAATTAGACATTATTTTGATACCAAAAGTGATATAAATTCTGTAGCTGATCATAATCGTCTCGAAAAGATGACTTTAATTAATATAGTTTTCAATTGAATATTTTTAAGTCTTGCGTGGGAATTTTTCTTTCAAATCTTTGACGTCAAAACAAGGTGACAGTATGACCGAAATTCGAAAAGAGACTTTTTATAAATAATAAACTCATAATTCGGAATTCTAGAGCTTACGAATATAAATTTGTCAAAAGAAAATTAGCATCTTTGATGAGTAACTAATGAAAGTTTTCAATAAACTTTTCAAGGCGATGATCATAGCTAGAATTAATTATTTAATAAAAAAATTAAATTATTCGGATTTTTTTGAACTAACCTTATGGTAATAAAATAACCTTTTTGACAAGCGGTCATTTTCAATCCCACCATCCACTATGGTGTTCTTCATGGGGCTTTTCGTGGTGGACAGGAACAGGCACGTATTCTTTTTCCACTACCTTGTACGGTACTGGTACGTGAACCTTTTCGACGTGATGAACTGGTATGTGAACGGGTACGTGAACCTTCTCGACATGATGAACTGGATAAGCTATTTTTTTCACGTGATGATGATGAACCGTGTGCACATGATAAGGCACGTGAATCTTCACACTAAAAAAGATGTTTAAATATTTCATTGGAAAACCGCGCCTTTATTAACATTTCATTAGAAATTATAACAATTCTTTATGAACTGTGTCTCATTTATATATTTTTTATATTTATTTATTTATTCTTCCAATTGCACATAAAACCATTGGTGTAAAATTCCTTGCACTTATTTCAAACAATGAACATTTGCATTGTGCCTTAATTTGTTTTTGTGTCTCAAAAATGTTTTGAAGGTAAAGAAAATTAATTTTAGAAAATTTAATATTTAGAACGTATTTAATAAGAACATTAGAAACTGAACAATATTTCTATATATCTACGCTTACGATTAGTTAAAAATATATGTTTAAAATTTTTTTAAATCATTCTAATAGGCAAATGCACATTCCAACCATTTTTAAAAGAATAGGCTTCATGTTTCTGGCGGAAATAACTAGAAATATCCATGCGCACTTTACACATTGTTTCATGAATAGGCTCAATTGTCACTCAGAGAATTAGCAGCTTCTATCAATTCAAAACATATGACATTCAGGAGTCTTTGAAAAGATATTTTGAGTTGATTCCGCAAAAAAAATGGAGCCTATTCATAAAAAAATAGTCAAAATGTGCATTTGTTTATAAAAATTGTTTAAATAATCTGTAAATAGCTAATATTCTTAAATTATTGTATGCGCACATTACTATCTATCATATTTTATATAAAACCTGTGGATTTTAGAGAGTAAAACATTGCGAATCACGCAAAAATGAATTTTGTTCATCAGTTTGTTTAGAACATTATAGACCATTTATTTCTGGCCCTAACCCACTGGCCAATATATTTAGTTAGTTATTACACTTATTTATGACTTATTAGTAACTTGAGAATTTATTGATATACTGATTTCAATGAAACCAAAAATGTGAAATGTCATATATGAAGCTCTCGAAAATGAAGACATTTAATTTAAAAGTCCTGAAATTGAACTTTCAATTCAAAACTTTTGTGGAACGTTTGATATTGAAACGTTAGATCAAATTGAATAATTTCAAATAAAATAATGAATCATTTATGAATTAGAGAATTGCAAATTCATTCATTTTGAATTTAACAATTTGGAACTGAATTTTGCAAGATACATAATTTTATTCCAAATAAGAAGCTTTAAAACCTACTTGAATAATTCACATTTTCAAAAGTTCCAATCTGATCATTTCAAATCAAAATACTTAAAATTGGATATTTCCAAATTTGAGTAGTTGAATCTCTTACAATTTTGAATTGAAGAAATTAGTAGATAATCCGCTTAACTAATGAGGCGTCCAAAACTGAATAATTTGTAATTGAATAGATTGTGAATATTACCATTTTGAAGCAAAAGCATTAACAATTAGAAAGTAAAGTTTTTGAACCTCAAGATATTAGGTTGTCAAAATCTTTCAATTTGAAAATACCCAAAGTTAAAAAAATTTTTTCAATTTTAAATTAGCAAATTATTCAACTTCAGATTTAGAATGTTTAATGTATAAATTATACAAATTAGTCATTATTATGTAATGTTCTTGTTTTGCTGAGTATAATTATATCCTGAAGTTTTTAATTTCAAATTCTTCATCTTGAAATCTTCAACTTGAGAACATTTTCAAATAAATTTGCAAAACTTGATTAGCCAAACTTTTAAATTTTCGAAGAAGCAACATATTTCAGAAGCTCGTAGACGCAAAAATGAAGTTTGCATTCATTTCAAAAATTTCAAATGATTATGGAAAAAATGAATACATAATTATAATAGATGATTGGAAGAAAAGAGAGATTTTTGCAAAGTCCGTGTCTAGTTTCACAAAAATTCGGTGAACAAAGAACAAATATTTTCAGGGAGCCCTGGGAAACAGGAAAACGGCGGCTAGGTTCACCGAAATTCAATGAGCGTAGTACAAAAATTTTCGGTAAGCCTTATAGACTTTTTGTGTTGCAAGAGATATTTTAGTTTCGAGAAGGTGAAATAAAATGAAAATACAGATTGTAGTTAGCTAATTGATAACAATAAGAGAAAATTAATGTGCCTTTGGATAATTAGAATTTCATTCAAAGTAACTTTCAAATGAAGGATATAATGACTTACTGATGATGCGAATGTCCACCTGGTGACGGTGCAGCTGTTGTCGCAGCCAGAATTCCACACACGAACAACTGAAACGAGACAGTGAATTGCTAATGAATCACGATGCAGTGTGCAGTTTGCCACTTGTTACAAGTGTCTCACATGTCTGCCGGCAAGCATTCGTATGCACAACATTTTGAATTTTCACTATGATTGTTTTTCAGAAACATATCCTGATCCGTTATTTGTGGAAATCATATTAAATTAATTATATTTATGAGATCGCTGTTCCCAAACAGTTTCCTAATTTTTTTTTCAATCAAGAGTAATTCAGTTTTTTAAAATCTTCCACATCTGCAAACAATTATCTAGCAAGTCCACTCGAAAAGTCAGTCATTTGATATTTAATTGGCTTTTATGTACTGGTTCAATTATTACCAAAGGAGTTCAATTTTATCGTCAAATCTTGGGTATAAGTCAATCAGTTTACGTACGTTCTAATTGACGCTAAAAGATTTGGAAATGTGTTTTTTTTAATGGTAGTATTTTATTTTATATAGCTTCACGTAGAAGTCATGTACAAATGTGAGTAGGAGTTATTAACATTCTGAGGGTAAATTGGATTCAGATCTGAATCAACATGATTATTTAAGAAAGTATTAAACCTTTTTTTAGATCAAATTGAAATTAATAATATATATGTATTAGAAAAATATTATATTCTCCATATTTTTTTCTCAATACACAGACTTTTTCTGTAAATAAACCCAATAGTTTTAGATCAAGGAGATTGTAATGGTATTATAGGGCCAATCAAATGTTTGGTAGATTCAATAAGATTTTGGTTGATTTATGACAAAAATTGGGTCGAATCATACACATCTGTTTCATACCTCTTTTTTATTTTTGTCCGAAGAAACACAATTTTTTTTTTTTTCAATTACAGTAGGAGCATTTTGTGGTGGTTGACCAAATTTGGTAGTTGGATTCTTGTTTTATTTTCAGGAATTCTATAAATTAACATCTGTTTCCAGGCTGATTTTTGACCCATAACATGTTTTCAATATTCCCCAAAAGTCTACATATGAATCAGTAAAAACTGGGTTACTGAATCAAATCAATAACAGGTTTCACTGATGATTCTGTGAGTTCTTCTGTTTACTCTTTTATAACCCTGATTGATTTGCTTCAGTGACTCACTTATAATCTAATTAATTATTAAGCTTTTATAATTGCCCCATAAAGTGACTATTGCAGAACGTAGAAAAATATTGAGAATCGTGGGAAAAATCTGCTTTCTATTCAAATTCCAAATCTTAAGCAAACAATAATTTGTGTAAAGGGAGGACAGGATAAGGAAATTGACGAGTGAGAAGACCCCTGTGCTAGAAGCTTTTATTTTAGTCCGACTGTTTTTTAGTGTGAAAAACATGTTATTAAACAGGCTAAAATATTTTTATTTTGCTGCCTAATTTTGTAGATAGCAATACCTTTTTTGTGAAGTGATAGGTCAACCAACACTTTTTTACACTTTCAAAACATGTACTATGCATTATGAACATGAATACGCGTGTCAAATCAAATGAGTCTATACCACAAATTTTACTTGAACGTCCGGAAGTTCAATTATAATTGGTTTCGACTGTGTAATATGTACTTGTAAGTGTAATGACGATTCCATACGTCAAACTGATTCAGGAAGTTTGATACGTAAGATAGTTTCCCTTGGATAATTCACTGATGCATGAAGCGCAATTGAGAAGTAGTTCAAGTCTTTGAACTTTTCTTCCGCACTTAATTTATAGGTTAGTATTAAATTTTATAACTATTTTATATAAATTTGTTGAAAAGTTGTCCTAATTCTCGTATTTGAATACGTTTTTGATTATAAGTGTTCCTATCTTATATTTTATGTTATTTTAATTACTTTTCGGAAATTTTTTTGTATTTTGTTGTTGTAAAAATGTGTTATTTTGAATACCTCTTTTTTGAACAAGCACACATTTGAGATACTTCAACTTTCAAGATGAAAGCATCTACTTTTAAGAAAATGATAATATTTCACTCATCGAAAAATTTTGCTAGAATCGTTTGAAATTTGCACGACCGGTCATAATTGTGCGTGCACCTCTTTTGGGGCAGGGATAAGTTCTTTTTAATTTAATTCTATCGAAGCTGAAAAATTTTCTTTTTAAGAAGTGAAAATCTCTTAAATTGTTGTATAAAATAAATGTTATATAATGAAGATAATTAATTTCCTTGGGCCCTTTTTGAATTTATATTTCTACAGTACTACAGCAACTTATAAACATAAATGTAAAACAAATGTATAGCATAGTAGAAGAAGTTAAAATTATAACAAAAAAGTTGGAAAAATTTGAAAACATCTTATCGATAAGAAAATTATAATAAAAATTAAATAAATACATATTTTAAATGACTTTTCTAGAAACTTCCTTTGCATTGTTTCCCCAAAACAAATTGTTCTTACCAAAAATGCTATGGAAATTTGTTCAACTATTTAATTCAAACTTTAACTTCCTGCGATATGCGTACAAAAAACTCCTTATGAGTTCCTGTGGTTCGGTAGAAATTTCGCTGTAAAATGAGCACCGGAAAGTCAAAAAAATGTTCACTTCGAGCGTTATGGAAAATTTAAGAAAAAATTAAAATGTGCACTATATTGGCACTATCTTCTTGAAAAACGGCGAAAGTGGCTTCACCCTTGGCTTATTTTAGACAAACTTTTGAGAGCTTTCAGTCTTTAAAAAGAGAAAAAATTTAAGTATAATATAATTAAAATTGAGAGAAATTAATTAATCATCAAAAAACAGGTGGATGCTGATTCTGACCGGTAGTGTATAAACATATTTTTTCAGAGATAAATAAATAATTTCTTTGAACTATACATGCAAAGTTCGAAGAGTTTAATTAGTTAAATACAACAAGATTTTAAAATCTTCAAATTTCCGTATTATAAGCAAAATTTTAATAATAAATAGTTTAATACGCTCAACGAATTCTTCTAACTAGGACAATTTGAAAAATGTTGCTTCGTCCTTTGTTCTTTTTCTTCAATATTTTAACCTGCAGAATTTACCATTTCATTAGTTTAAAAAAGTGTGTATTATAAAATTACCTTAAATAAAAAATGTAGCGCTCATTTAATTAGTAAGAAAATAATTATTTTTACGTTTTGCGGTAGAAGAAGTGTTTATTGTAAGTCAATAATAACATTTTCAACTAATTTTTGAAAAAAAACGTCACATTTTTCATCTGGAATTAATTATAATTTTTATAAAGGAGTTAATTGTATCTACTAAAAATTTAATTTCCAATAATAATAATTTATTTATTTATTTATTTCACATCTTACCCCCTTTTGTGAAGCTCTATTAAAAATAATATAATAAGCAAATCACATATAATTCCAGTGTGATTCCTATTAATCACTAAAATTCTATGTTAATAATGGCATTAATTTAACGAGAAGCTAAATGAATTTTATCGTCTGAATAAAATGCATGACGTTGACAGAAAATTTATTCAATGAATATAATTTTTTCTTAGTCTGTAATAAAAATATGGTCCTATATACAAAATTGAAGCTTTTGAGTTCCCAATTTAATAAAAATTCCTTAAAAGAAATTTTTTTCAATGCTTGTTTTTAAGATTGTAATTAAAATTGGCATCCAGTATAATAGAGAAAGAATACTACATACTCACGCCTTTTGAAGAAAAAAATACTCACTCACTATTTAAATTTCACAAATATACAAAAAGAAGCAGAAAATCGTTATTAATCCTTAAATAATTTCCGTAAAAATTACATCGTTGCAGGTTGTCACTTCACTTGTTTTCATAATTGACTATAAATACCATGATTAAAATTGTGAAAAAAATTTATTAATTCGCGGAAATTACATCAAAATATTTAATTCTTGGAAGAAATCTTCCTTTGGATAACCGATGATAGGATTTTCAAAATACATTTTGTAAAATCGATTTTTCTCAAGAAATATATAATTGTTGATTTAAAAAAAACTCACAGCGATGATGTGAGAGTGCATGGTGGTCTTTTCTTTTAGTGATTCGTTTCCGAACGCTGATACAGTTCTGTCTATGGCGGTCAGCGAGTGTTTATAAAGGACTACCCGATACCAAAATGTAAAGAGTAAAGGGGTGGGAGCGTTACTGTTACGTAAAACGTGAAGAAGGAAGTCGATGGTCTTGTTACGTAGTTGCAACTCCATGTCGTTTACACTTGATAACCAGTCGCTTGTGATAGAGTGAGGGAAACAGGAGCACATTGTTTCGAAATTTATTACTTTTTCCTAATTCAAGTATCATGTCTTGTAATAATTTAACATTTATGTGTGTATCGCGTACTTCGATATTGCTCACATTATCCCGTTCAGAAATTGCCCTACTTAGCCCAATTTAAAGAGGGGCGCTGACAAGACCTTGTCAAGTATGTATATTTTAAATAAAAGATGGTTGATTATAATCGAGCATTAATGGGGTTTTGAAATATGGAAATCCTTAATCGTTTACAAACATACTCTCATTGATCTGACTGAAAAATGATTAGATGATATCTGTACAGGAATTATATTATTAATTTCGTTTGAGGGGTATTGACAAGGCTACACTTCTTACCTGACTTGGTCATTTTTCTTAAATTTTTTTATTATATTTTGTAACTAATTTTCAAATATTTTTAAGTGTAAATTATCAAAGAGCATGACGAAACTTACATTAAACGAGAAAGTTGAACATAAAGTTCACATTTCTTTATATAACCATATTATTTATAATTTCACTAATTGAGTTGGAAAAATCGCTGGTGAGGAAATAAATGCCATAACATCCTCAGAGATGATCGGCTTCTTCATCTATGGACCGCATAGCTATAGCTAGGTTTTTTCTAAACCTTCAGCATTCAAAAGGCTCCAAGGGAAAGTGTCTCTTTGATTAAGAAGTAATAAGAGTATTTTTTCATTAGAAAGTAATCTTTATTCTGTACAATTATTATAATGTTAGAAACTTGGGGATTCTCGGGAAAAACTCGAGGGCCCTGACAAATTTTCCCCAAGTATGGTTATCATCCAAAAATTCGTTACAAGCCGTGTTTGGTGCATGTAACTTTACCCGACCAGGGCCACGCCAGGCAAAACTGGTCAGAACCTTACAAGGCCCAAATAAAGATTTCTGTGCAGGATGTGATTTCATGTTTGTTTATCAACCCAAAAGGGCTCGCACCTTTCGTTTTTCTTCTGAAATCATTTTAGTCAATCCTCACGATTAATTTGAGACTAAAATGAAAAAAATTTTCATAACAATAACTCCAAAGCGGTGCTTTTGTAACTTATACTCTTTAATTTGGCATGGAAAATTTTAGGAAAATTTTTGGAAAATTCGTGAAAAATTGCAGCTTTTCTCATGCTTGTAAATATTTCTTCACTTCAGAGCATGCTACTTCAAATTCGTTTCAGCAAAATTGAAGTGAATTGAATTCACAATTAAACTAAAAAAGGATTTTATATCACGTATAAATTAGAAGATACAGCCTTCGGGGGTTACAATTTTCTGAAAAATATTTTGAAAAAAAATTTCAGTTTTAGTTTTTGTGAAATAAGATTTTTCCTGTGCCGAAGTTATAGCGTGTTGAAAAATTGCAATTTGCGTTGAGAGTTGTTATAATAATAATAATAGTAATAATAATAATAATAATAATAATAATACATCAAATAACACACAAATTTAGGATATTTAATTAATTTCATCCCTGAAATATATTCATGAAGATCCCATAATAAATAAACCAGTAGGAACGCGATATCTAAAACAAACTTACTTTTTAAATAACTTTTATATGAGCGAGCATTTTTTAACACGCTTTCATTACAATTCAACACTAAATTAGTTCAAAAAATTTTTCTAAAATCAAAAAATAAATACATTGTTATTTCCATAGAAAACTGGAAAAAATATTTAGTCGCCAAACATTGTGATAATAAAATTTTTGTATACTCAAATCCTTTAATATTTCAATTATTGTAAGTAAATTTAGATCGTTTAAAAATCAATGATTTTCAAATTGTTAATTATACTTTTCAAAATTCGAGCACTTCAAACTTAATTGCTAAATTAAAGCTTTTAAAAGAGAAAAATTGAAAATTTAGCGTCTGATAAAAAAATCAGAACTCTAAAATTGTAACCATTCATAATTAAAGAAATTGTTTAATTATTACCGAGGTGTCAATTTCAGATCGTTTAAGTTGAAGATTGCTATAATTATATGATTACAATGTTTGAAATCGCACAATTTGAAGCTTTTCAATTTAGAAGAAAATTTTTCAAGTTGAATTTGAAATGTTCAATCTTTTGGAACATTTTCAAATGAAAAATAGTTCAATTTTCAATGCTTAGTTCTAAAATCTTCCCATTTCCAAGGTTTGAATTTGACAAATTATTTTCTTAATTTTCCAATATTTTGAATTTATCCTGGAAGCATTTAAATCAAAATTGTTTAATTGAAAATTCTCTAATTTGAAAATTGTTTTTTTTTTTACATTTTGAAAATTAAGAAAAAATATTTCTAACATCTATATTGTGCAAAATTGAAAAAAAATCTATATTGTGCAACTATCAAACAATTCAAAGTATTTGAATCTAACATTACTTAATTTAAAACTGACTATCAAGGCCTTAAATGTGAAATTTTGCAAGTTTGAAAAATTCAATAGCGAAATTTTCCTGATGTTTTTAATATTTGAATTTGAAACTACAACATTGTGGAATTTTGAATAGGAAACCTCTATTAAGGACTAAGAAATTTTAATCCAAATGAACGATAAAACATTTCCATGCAATGGAAACAACTTCATGTTGAAGACAATTTTATAAGATGTCAAACTGACGTAAACTGACTGAAGTTTCAGCAAGCGTCACTGAAATTTCAGTGACTTTTTATTCCGGATATCATTCAGTTTGGCCAAATTTTTTTTGTAAAACGTTTTGTTGAAGAAACAAAAGTTTTGTTGAGCAAACAAAATAAGATTTTGTTATACTCATAATTTTCACAGTGCAAATTGAGCGACAAGATTTTTATACTGACTCCACTAATTATCCATAAAACTACAATTTCAAAATTATAAATCGAGAATGGAATAATAAATTGATATAAAAAGTTGTGGCTTTTAGAATTTAAAAGGCAAACATTATACTTTGCCTGATTCTATTTTGGTCTTCAGTTTTGATGTCGTTAAATTTGTTGAGATTAATCGGGGCCAAGACCAATCAACCTAATTTTATAGGAAAGACAAAAAACCTGTCTATAGAAACAATTTAGAACCGATTGAGTAAATTATTTTTTTTTTACGTGGATGGATCAGTTTGGTAACCATTGTGTGAAAACTACATAGCGCTACATGTGTATGTGATTTTTAATAAAAATATTATATAAATCATTAAGCAAATCATATGAAATAAATATTATTATTTATTTCACAAAAAAATACAACTAATAAAAACAAACAAAATTTGTGAATATGAATAATTTTATTGTGAATGACCTATAATAACCATTGACGAATTGTCAAAAATAGAATATTTTATTTCTTATTCCTTAATTTATTTTACAAAAGATTCTTATAACTTATAACCACCATGTTGCAAGATTCTGATTTAAATATGCGATCATACTTTTTTTAAATATTCGTTCGTCATCCAAATAAAAAAGAAACAAAAAAAATTAAGAAGATAAAAGCTTTCCTCGTTATGCAACCGAACTAGGTCAGCGAATCTGTTTACGAATCTGGAATATTTTTAACTCTTCCTTTTTTTGCCAAATGTTGCTGACATTATATAATATAGTGCAATTTGAAAGCGTTTTTTATATAAAATGTAAATTTTGTAAACTACAAATATCAACACCTGTTTTCATTTGCAATTTGATGGAACCTATAAATAATGTGAAACTTCTGTAAATTGCACCGGTGACAGAAAATAAGATGTCATATATTTATTAAAATAATAATGTTATAATAATGATTCTCTGGCTAGAAGCACAACATTTGAGCATTGAATAAAAAAATTTAATTACAATATAGGATATAATTAGCTAAATACTTATTACGTTGGAGGGTCACGAATCTTGTATCCGTAAACGATTGACTTATAATAATAAATATATTATTGAATTTTCGCATATAATTATTTTCTAAGTATCATTTTTTATAACTAATAATTTATAATGAATAAGTTCAGTATTTTAGTTCAAATTATTAAGAATTTATTGTTAATATCCTCTTGCTAGATGACCATTATTTAATGCCCTTCTCCAATTTTATTTTTTTAATTTGTAGAATTTTATTACATTCATAAAATTGTCAAATATATATGAAAGTAGATTTTTTAAATTAATAATTTAAAAGCCAAATCATAGTACTGTAATTTGAAATTACAAAAGCGAAGTTCAGACGCAATATTTTTCTACTTTCCAACTATATCAAAAATTAAATGTAATGAAGTTATTTATTGAATCTTCGATTCAATATTATATGAAGTGTACTATATATTTGATGAATTAACCAATCTATTCTCACATATACGTATATTGAGAAAAAAATCTTGAATCGAAGAAAATTTACTTGTTTCAAAGAAATGGTCGTACTAAATACGTCCCATAAAACATTTCTCCAATACAAATACATTGTTTATCTAAACTAAACCAAAAGTATGAAATCATTATTGCAAATTAATACTAATTTCAGTAAGTGCAATATCAACTAAGTGAATGAACGATGTTGTTGGTTGGAAGAAATTAGAGATTTGTGTTTAAAAATTAGGTAGTTTATGTGCTGAAATGTGATTTTAGATGAAGAAAATATTTCCTCCAAATATTCTAAAGTCCATCGGCTGAAGTACAATTTTTTTTTAATTGGAACATTTAATTCCTTGGTTCAAAGAAGCTTATCCTAAATTTTAACAAATATTTCTTCGGGAAAAAGAAATGGGTTTTTAATATCAGTGAATACTTCAGTGATCCTAAGATGAGATATTAAACAAATATTCTATTGACCTACGAAAGTAATTCAATTTTTCAAGAAATTTGAATAGTTGTAATACATCAATTTAAATATAGAACTTGTTCAGAAGTTCAATGTAAATGTAATGATTATAATGTAATATTGTATTGATAGTAATATTTATTTTTTTCTTCACAAGGTATCGTCAAACGAGGTAATTTCTGACAGTTGGGGTCAATTCGGACATTCCTAAATTGATAGTTTTAAAAATTTAAGGTAGTTTCAACCAGCATCTGAAACCAGTTAAGGCTTAAACTGGTTATATATTCTTGTGAAAACCCTCTCAAGTAATTGAAACTGATCATTTAGAAATGATCGAATTTAACCCACATGTCCGAAATCACCCTGTTTGATGGTATCCAAAAATTTTCAAAATATTTCAAGTACAGTCGGAGCGGATGCTTCAAATGACCTTGAGAACTGAATACTATTGTCTAGGCATTTGAATGATCCATTTTTTTAAGAACTAAATAAATGTTTCTTCCTAGGGATTTCATAAACGTTTCATTCAGACGAATGTTGTTTGTACTGAAATAAGTATACAATTGAAACAATTATGCTGAAATGTCAAATCAGAAAATACTTATTTCAAAATCAAATCAATGAAATTAATTACAGTTCATCCGAAAGTTTTATTTCAAAAAATTGCAGATTGTTTAATTGGACGATGGTTTCTTACAATGAAATGGATCAATAATGTTTTAAATATTTTGAAATGTATATAATAATTATTATTATTCACTTGTAATAATTGTGTCATTTCTTAGCATCGAAAGGATAATTTTTTAAATTAGAGGAATAATTAATTATCGGGAAAAAATATTTCTTTCACTCATTGCTTGATCCATTCATGGATAAACTACTTAATTCAAATTCGTATTTATCACTTCAAAGAATCGATTTCATTAAAATAATTACTTTAATTCAATAATTTTTACATACATTGCAAAGGAATATTTCCTTGTATTGAAAAAATATCAGCAAACGCATTCTTTCTTTGAGTCGGGGCATGACTTGATTGTCTTTAAGCAATATTCACTCAACTTAAGTGAACAAATCCTTAGTTCAAAGAAAAAAACAACAACTAAACGTATTTTCTTGGATTCAGTAATTTTTTCCAGTGTACACTTGAGGGTTTTTAAATATACATACATTAGTATAATATGATTGTGTGAAATGATTTTTCCTATATAGAATTATTGTCTACATTTTCCCTTAATACATAATGTATCTGAGCACATTTCCTATTTCTAATTTTGCATCACAATTCGCTTTAATTTCTTATTATAGTACACTTCAATATAGAAACGCATTTCAAGCAATTTACATTTTTTCAAAATATCGTTGATGTATGACGGGTATTTTAAAATTGTCCCAAAATATCCTCAGATGAAATTAAAACATTGAACACGGTACGTATCATGAGGCGAAACTTTACTTGAACGAGATGATCGTTTGGTCTCGATCGTTTCTCAGATCTAAAAATTCTTGATCTCCATCTTTCGAGAAAATCTCGACTTTGTCTCGAAATTATCGACATGCATCACTGCTTCAATATGGTTTTTTGTTCTTCTAGTCCTATGTCTAGATTATTATTTACACTCTCTCTTGCAAGTTTCACAAATTCTTTCGCATATATGCAGAACTCAGAGCTCGGCTCTTTTTGCAGATTTTTTTTGTAATTTACAACTATTTTTTGTGTGGTCAAGGTTTTCCCCTGACGCTCCACTCGCATGTGCCCGCTTATGGACAGGTGGATTGGGTGAAACGAAATTGTTATAATATATAGAAATCTTTTTTTGAAGAGAACATATTGCAATAAATTTCTGTGTGAATGAAGACGCAAATTTAATCATTTAATTAATGAGCCTTGGTGACTAGTAGATCTTGTAAAGATATCGATATCAGGACAATTAGTGTGACCGACTGTGAAAAATAGATCAACTCTATAAATATAACTTATCCACTCTCACAAGATCACGTAAGCACTGGGGATTCTCATTTTTATGACTCAGTACATAATATCGAGGGTAATAAAAAATAGTGCCTATAAAGAGAGAAATTTCATCTTTCTAATCTAAATTTTGCATACGCATAACTCTACCTAATACTCATTTTACACCTTCATAAATTACGTAGGGTTATTACTATTCTGAGAAAGGTGTTATTTTTTTTCAAAATATGTAAAACTAGCTGTGAATTCGATCTCGAGTGTTTCCACTTTGTATTTATAATTATATGGTGCTCATTTCACGAGCACTTTGCTTCCCGTTAGCAAATGTATTTGCTTCCTCATAGAGGAAGCATTAGTTATTTTTTTCAATAATAGAGAAACTAAAGTCTTCATTTTGCTCTATTTAAAAATAGCAATTTACCAAAAATGAAAAATTACAAAATAATACAAAAAATGTTTTAAATACAAAGACAAATCAGACCAATTAAATCTTGCGTTCAAAATAATAATTTTTTGAGCTGGAAAAGGGAAAGGAAAAGTTCTGACGCACCTTATACCTTTCCCAGCTTTATGATTTCTTCACAAAAATTGTCATAATATTACTCTATTTGAAAATTTATGATCAAAAAGTCTTTTCTATTCATGCATCAACTTTAAATTATGTCGATGAAAAAAGTTTTTCTGTTTGAAACTGATGATTCAGATATTATAAATGAGCAGAACTTCCCTAATCTTCAATAAAGTGTATTATTATTATAGATCAATCGATTTGCCTCGAATCAAGAGATTTTTTCTGTTCTTGCATCAACTTTGAATTATGCTAATGAAAAAAGTTTTACTATA
>CAKNXH010002295.1:37726-50659 GCA_932178445.1 Andricus quercusramuli
ATTAAGACTAAGTGGGTATATTGTGTCATGTATTATGGAAGAAAAAAAAAGATTTTTTCATGAAAGCTCAAGCTTCAAAAAATAGAAAAATAGTAACCATACTTTTCTGAAAAATGTAACCGAAAAGTAACAATAATGTAGCAAAAAAGTAACAAGAAAGAAAGATCTTTTACCAAAAAAGACGAAGATCCACAAAAATTATGAATCTTCAACAAAAAAATGTATGTTTACGAAAGTAGTTCAACTTTTAACAAAATGGTTGAAGTTTTCTGACTAAAAAAGATGAATTGTTAACGAAAAATGTAATAGTTGATACAATAACCAAAAAGATTTAATTTTAACATAAAACAGTAGAATTCATTTGAAAAAGACGATTTTTCAACGAAATAGGCTATTTTTCAATCAAATTGTTGAGTTTTTAAGCCAAAAAGGCCAATTTTTACAAAACAGTTGAATTTTCAACCAGTAAATATGGATTTAGCTTCAACCTTAATTTTTAACTTTAGTTTAAAGATTAAACTTGAAGAATTCAATTTCAAGTTACAAAAATTAATGTTTAACAAAACAGATGGATTTTCAACTGCAACTATAGAATTTTCAATTGGAATGAGTTGAATTTTCAGTTTAAATAATGACTTTTAACAAAAAAAAACTAACTTTAAAAAAATAGTCGAATTTTAAAGCAGAGAGATGAATTTTTAAGTTGCATGATGAATATTTAACTAAAATAATTGAATTTTTGACCAACAAGATGAATTTTCAACCAAGAAGACTTGCTTCTACTAAAAAAGACAAATTTTCAACTAAAAAAGATAATTTTTCAACCAAAAATTGAATTATTAAATTTTTAGTCAAAAAATGAATTTTCAACTAAAATTATGGAATATTCGACTGGAATAATAATTACATTTTCAGCTAAAAAATAATCATTTTCAACCAAAAACCAACCAAAGAAAAAACAAAATTTCAATGAAACAGCTCATTTTTCAAGCAAAGAAAATAATTTTTAATTAAAACGACTAAACTTCATTTAAAAAAAAATGTAGAAAAAGATTTTAACTTTCAACCAAGTAATTTTATGTCCAATCTAAAAGATGAACTTTCAACTATAATGATAAACATTTTACTGGAATACTTGATTATTTAACCGAAAAGAATAAATTTTAAACAAGACGTTTCCACCAAAATTATGAATCTTCAACAAAAAAATGTATGTTTAAGAAAGTAGTTCAACTTTTAACAAAATGGCTGAATTTTTCTGACTAAAAAAGATTAATTGTTAACGAAAAATGTAATACTTGATACAATAATCAAAAAAAGATTTTAATTTAATATAAAGAACTGTAGAATTCATTTAAAAAACATGATTATTTAACAAAATAGGTTATTTTTCAACCAAATTGTTGAGTTTTTAAGCCAAAAAGGCCAATTTTTACAAAACAGTTGAATTTTCAATCAGTAAATATGGATTTTTGACAAGAAAGGTATCTGTCAACCAAATAGTTGTATTTTCTACGAAAACAGGGGAATCTTCAACCGAAAAAGACAAATTTTCAACAAAAGGGTGATTTTTAATTAAAAAAATTAATTTCCTACCAGAAAAGACGAATTTCAAACTAAAATTTCAACAAAAAAAGATTTAAATCTTAATTTAAAAACTAGCAATTTTAGCTGAATCGCGATTTTTATCAGGATTCATAATAATTCAATTGATAGCACTTTTTATCCATTTTACATACGAACTAATTATTATTTAATTATTTTTCTCCTAATTTTCCCGGCTTGAAAGTGTCAAATTTACTGAAAAAAATTGAATTTTTACATTTTTCACAAGTTTTTGAATAATACGAATAATGAATCAATTCATTTCATTATTTCGGGCAAAAAATGTAACTTATTTTTTCGGGAAAAACATTCACTACAACTCTACTTTTTTCAATTTTGAAAATAAGCTAACCTTCTTCAAATATTAGCTAATGTTAGTATCTCAGTTACTTAGAGACCCTGATTAAATATATTTTCCCCGAGACTTGCTTTTCCGCAAGGCAACTACTTTAAACAGCCTTTAAACTAATTTCTAATGAATTAGAATCAGAAAACAAATTGCAGATCATACACCTATCATTGTTTCGCTATGTCGAAAATGAGTGCCTCCTTTTCCAAAAAATGTCACAACATTTAAAAAATGTATCACATCAGTTTCTCCATTAGAAAGAAATTATAGTCTTCCGCAAATTGAAGTAGAAAATTCTCGAACAGTTGCATAATAAATAATATGGCCGTGGACTTGGTCGTTGCTCCGTTAAGTGACCCGAGGGGCGACATATTGCAGTTACAACCTCGAAGATATCACTATTAAAGGGAGAAAGTCTTCCGTAATCTCGAAGGCTTGACTCATGTTCTGAAACTCGTTCGCATCATAATTATAGGTACAAATTATGGGGTTACGGATGCGGGCCAATGACTCCTAAATATCCACAATTCAAAATTACACATTCGAAAAATTGCGCAAATACCAGTGTCGTCCTGATTTAGTATACTATTTCAATTTCTGGAGTTTGTACAACGCACCAAAGGTGAAAGTAGTTGTACGATTTTTGAGAGGAATGCGCATTCGACCGCATGCTCTGATGAAAAATAAAGAACGCACTCAAAGAAAGTCACGTACTCACTGGAATGAGTCCAACAAGGTGCGTGCTTACTTTTTATTAATGGCTAATTGTTTGTAAAGATCGCAAGTAACAATTAAATCGTATAAATTATAATAGAGTTTCTGAAAAGCGGGTTTCCTAACGAAGAATCGATTCAATTTTATAACAATTGTTAATACTTTTTCCAACTGCTCAACGATTATTTATACGAAATAATTATTTTCGCATCACTCACTTTTATGTAACAACATAACTTTTAATTACCAGAAGAAATCGATACATCGACATGAAACACAATACTGATTTTTCCTATTCATAATATATTAATTATCGTCGATAAAGAACAAGTTGATTGATTTTAAAACTTGAATTAAAAATCTACATTATCATTCGGTGACTGAATTAGGTTCCATTTTGCAGGTGTGGTTGATTTTAATCATGAAAACCTCACAAGAATTTTAATAGCGGATGTAAGTTGAGAGACTGTGTTGCAAGTTAATACGTCTTTTTGTGACTTTGAAAATAATTGAGACCAAGAACTAGATATATTTTTGAAACTTAAATCAAACCTGCAAAATGAAAATACGTCGTTCGTCATAGGAAATGCTCCCAAACTATAATATTATTAAGAAGCGTCTACAGGTACCGAAATTTCTGTACAAATAGCCCCGTTTAAAGATCTATTTTTACCGAAATTTCGGTACCCACAGCCAAGGCCGTATTAATAATATTGCAAGATGATAAGGTTGGTGCTTTTTGTGTGAAAGACAAGACACGTTGAAAGAAAATTACAATCACAGGTAATTCGTATAAAATTTGAATTACTTAAATAGAAACTACTTCTTCTTTTTAGCTTTTGTGGATGAATCGACTTGTGGTTTTTGCCACTCCAAAGGTTTTCTTCTGTACATGGGCCAGGGTGGCACAGTGATGATTGCAGCCATAACGAAACCAGCCCCTAGGATGTAAATCGTTTGAGAGAACTGTTGAATAGCATAGCCCCAAATTAATCCAACAACCTGAAAAATGAAGAAACAGTTTTAGAGTGATACTCTTTAATGTAAATATTAAAAATGATTGAGATTACACATAATTATTCAGATAATCCTGCCGGCTTGGAAAAGAAAGTTTTGCTATCACGAGCTTGCAGTAAGGTCTCTTTTCCAGCAATCTTCAATAAGACAATAATCCTTACGGCAAAATGTAGATAGAAATTTTCTTCACCAAGATGGTAGAATATTTTTGTGTAAGATGATTAAAAATTGATATTTTTGTATTATTCAAAATTTTTAAAACGATGCGATCTTGAAATTTACCCCAAAAAGTGTGATGATGACCCTAGAGAGTTTTTCTGCTCTGGCCTGACCGTCATAATCCTAGAAAGAAGATATATTTATTGTTTTCAATTTGATGACATATTAATACAAATTATTATGATTTGTCTAAGAATGCACTGTAAAAAATGAAAGGAAAATTACATGAGAAAATTACATTTTAAAAAATTATTTAAAAAATCAAATTTTCGCATTTTTCTCGGGAAAAAACAAATGGTACAAAATAAATGCCTAGATAAAAGTTTACACGTCTACAAAAGTTCTTTCAAAAATGTCTCTCTTTTGTAATAGCTAGAATCGATTACGAGAAAAAATCAAAAACTGTGTTTGATTTAAAAAAAACGCACAGCCTTAAAAATGATCTAGCGCGCATAAAACGGATAGAATGCTATTTCTACATTAGCATAAACTTTTTCAAAATATTAGAAAAAAGTTCGAGTTTTCATGAAAATCACCTTTTTATTTTTTTCAAAATCCGATGGAAAGAATAAAGAAGATTTTCTGCAAAGCCCCACTATTTTTAATTTTGCCATATTTGTTTTATGGGAGCTTAACCATTTTTGTGGGGAATTTAAAAAAATATTATAATTTTGTATTTTTTCTAGTAAACGATGCTAGAGGTTAAAAACGAGAAGGAGGTATTCTTTCTACAACATTTCTAGATTTGTCAAATTTTATCTAAACATTTTTCTTTCAATTTCGTTGTTTTCGAGAAACGGCAACCATTTTGTAATTTTTGTAATAAACTTTTTAATCATTTGAAAGAACAAGAATTACCACATTAAATAGATTTTTTAAATCCTGAATACTTACGCTCGTTCGCAAAATTTAATAAAACCTTTTGAGCAAAATTCTGTCAATTTTTGAAAATTCGCAGGTAATCTTCGAATGATTGTAACAAATAAAAACAAATATTTTGTATCAAACTGTGTAATATGTGTTCTTCTATTTTCACCATAGAATGATATATCCAAATAAAAAATCATTCTGAACCTCTCTGCCTGATTTGAAATGGAGTTAATTGTTCATGACATAATTATTGGATACTAGGGTAATCATTATTATTTTTACATTCTGATCAGAGAAGGTATTAGATTTGTGTAAAACTTGACCCCCCCCCCCCCCGTTTTTGTAAAATGTCCACGTTTTGAGACGCCCTGAATCTGAAAAACAGGTTTTTACGAATGTGTCTTTGTATGGCTGTCTGTTTGCGCGTCTGTAGATTTTTATTTTGTCAGCACGATAACTTTCGAAAGAATTGACATATTCGATTGGGCTTTGGTGTACTCAAAAAGACGAACCATTCATCCTAATGACTTTTTTTGATATAAAAAAGTTACCGGAGTTGAAGCATTTACAAAATTCCAAAAAACAAACGAAAATGTATGTTTCAAGCGAAACAACGCACGATATGGAGAAATGTCAAGAGGAAAAAAAACGTTTTACATTTTGAACACCCTACAAGATTATTACAACAAATTTTTAAATTTTCTTGAAAAATCGAGAATTCCAATTTTGATCACAAAAAAAATAAAAAATTCCATTTTGCGGTCCAACTATACCAGTTCGAAAAAAGATAATAAAACAAATGTTGTTCACCCAAAAAAGAGCTACAAATTTCTTATTAATTCTTCTTTGATATGATGCGTGGGTTTTGTTTTACTCGTAAGAAACAACATTGAAAATAAAAAAATTTAATTTTTGGACAAACGATACAAACTATGAAAAAAATGAATTGACAAAAGTTGCTCATCCAAAACAGAGCTACAAATTTGTCATTAATAATTGTTTGATAAGTAGCGCAGTTTTTGTTTAATCGTAAAAAATAACATTAAACACAAACAATTAAAGTTTTTGGAAAACGACACAAGGTACGAAAAAAAATGAAATTTGTTGGAAAATTGCACAAGGTACGAAAAAAAATTAATAAACAAAAGTTGTTCACCTAAAAAGGATCTACAAATTTGTTATTGATAATTTTTAGGTACAATAGGTAGATTTTATTTTGATTGTAAAAAACAAGATGAAAAAATAAAAAATTAAACTTTTGGAAAAACGACACCAGAGACTGAAAAATATGTCAAAAGTGGTCAACTTTGGGAGGCCATAACTTATGACCTATTGAGGCTAGGTCATTGTGATTTCCGTAAAATAGGGATGAATTTAGAGGAATTAAAAGTAAAAGAAAAGAATCCGATGCAATTCATAAAAATCAAGGTAAATTTAAAAAAAAATCAAAAGAATGTCTAAGATTTGAGGCTGAGAGTAAAATACTTCAAAATCAATTAAATAAACACTTTTAAAATAAAATAAAAATTCATTGAATTGAGTACAATTGAGTAAATTGAAAAAAAAATCAAGTGAGTTCGAAAAATTAAGAGTATTCCAAAGAATTCAGTGTGTATTCCAAAAAATAATTTCAAATATATTCAACTCTTTGAAACCCTATTAATTTCTAATCAAAAAAGTTACTAATGACTACGAAACAATTCAAAAGAATTGGAAATTTGTTTGAAAATCAAAAAAATCCATTTAAATGAGTAAAATTTGAATGAATGTAGAGGAATTTAAGGGAAATGAGAAGAAAACCATGAAATACATAAAAATCAAACTGAATTTAAAGAACAATCAAGTGAATTCAAAACAATTTAACAATATTAAAAAAATTCATTGAATTCAGTAAGTTTTGAATGAGTTTAGAAAAATTAAAGAGAATTTAAATGAATTTGATGAAATGCCTAAGAATTTAAGGTGAGTTTTAAAGTCTTCAAGATGAATTAAACAAAATTTTTGTAAAATCCATTGGATTTAGTAGAATTGAGTGAATTTAAAAGAATTCAGTATCAATTAACAAGAATTCAGGGTGAATTCCAAACGAAATGCAAAAAATATTTGAAAATCACTTGAAATCTTTGAAACCCTATGAAATCTTCTTTGAAATCATTAAAATATTATAAAATCCCGTGAAACTAAATGAAATCTGATGATACTTTCTGAAATTATGGAAAATTTATTAAAATAACTTAAAAGCTCTAAAAACCACATGCAATCATTGAAATCCTCGGAAGTCTTATAAAGTTCCTTGGAATCTTTTAAAATATCCTACAATCTTACAGGTCCTGTAAAATCTTTCCACATCTTCCGAAATTCTTTGAAACAGCATGCAAATTTTCGTAAATCCCTTGAAATTATTAAAATCCTTGAAATTGTTTGAATCTCTTTTAAATGTTTTGAAATTTCCTATTATAAAATATTTCAAATCCTTTGATACCATTTGAAATTCCTTGAAACTTTTCAAAGCCCTCGAAAACGCCTGGGAATTTTCTGCAATACTCTAAAATATTGCAAATCCTTTCAAATCCCATTAAAATTTTTTAAAGCTCTTGAAAATGCCAAGGTGTTTGAAAAAATACGTTAAAATATTTCAAATCCTTTTGAGCATGTCATCAATTGATCCTCAAGACCAATTGAATGAAAATTCAAAAAAATCCATAGAATTGAGTAGAATTCAATAAAAATTCAAGTGAATACAAAAAATTCAGAAGAATTCCGAAGAATTAAAAGAAATCATGATAAATTAATAAGAATTCAGGGTGAATTGCGAAAATAATTTTAAATCTCTTCAAATCTTTGAAACCCTACAAAATAGCTCACTTTTCGTGAATAGATTCTTCGAATCCACTAGAATAATATAAAAAAGGTGAAATTATATATTTTTTGAAATCCTGAAAAATGTATTAAAATACATTGCGAGCATTAAAATCCTCGAAAATCTTATAAAATCCTGTGAAATCTTTTAAAATATCTTAAAACCTTATAGGTTCTGTAAAATCGTTCCATATCTTCTGAAATTCAGAAAGTCTTGATCCTAATAATTTGCAAATGTTTTGAGATCCCTTCAAATTAATGAAATTACGAAAAAATTCCTTGGAATCGTTTAAAATTCCCTGAAATATTTTTAATTAAAAGCTCTTTAAAATGCTTTAGAAGTTTTAAAAATAACTTAAAATATTAAAAATCCCTTCTTCTTCTTGAAAATAGGTTACTTTAGGGACCTTAATTGAATATAGGGTACAATAGGGATTGGGGCCGGTCAGTGAGTCCTGCTAATAATGACTGTGTGGCAGCCCTGATTTTTTTACAGTTACTTCTTACAGAAATTCCCTGATTTTTAGTATGTTTTCTCAAAATCGCTGACTCTTGGAAGCTTCAAGCATATTATACATTTTTTTTAAACTTCCTGAATTGCATCTACTTTAATTAAAATCGAAAACATTTCCGTGAAGTCATAATTCCGCGCTTATTAGATGTAGAAGGTTCTATTTTTTTTTTAACTTTCTCAGAATTTACTTTAGTTTAATTTTGCTCTAAAATGCAACGGGGCGAGTCAGTTTACGTAAACACGATTTTTGAAACTTTTTTCACAAATTTTTCCTGGACGTGTCATAGTCATTTCTAGAAAATTTTTAATTCTCATCAGGACCCCCTCAATAAACCATTGTAGCAATAACAAAAAAACGCGCATTGCCTACCTAATACGGTGAAAAAGTACCAGATGCCTGGACTATAAGGGAAAAATTAATTTTCTAGTATTCTCATATAAATTGGATATCTTATTCAAAGTAATACAAAATGAAGGTAATATGTTTCTAAGATCAAATAAAGTAAATAAAATTACAAATATCCGAATTAAAATGTAAAAAACGATAAAAACTTGCTTCAGAGATAATGAGCTCAAAATATGTTTCAGAATTCTTATCAAAATAGAACAGTGTCGGTACATCCATGTGTACATTTCCACGTGTACATTTTCACATGTAATGAACATTATTTCAAACGTTTTGAACAGCAAAATGTTTTGTTTTTTTTTAACAGCAACTAATTTTATTATTCTACCAACAAAAAGATGATCATCAACAAGTAAATAGTACACAAAATACCTTACACACTTTCAACATATTGTAACAATTATTTTAAAACTGAATTATTAATCTAATTATTTCTAAATCAAGATGAAAATATTCTGTAACTGAATAATTCTGGCAAGTTTCTTAATAAACTGTAAATAAATACCAAAGAATAATAATTTTATTAAAAAAAGTGAGACATACGGTGAAATCTAACCTAGAAGAAGTGTGATACATGCTTTTAAAACTCGTTAAAAAATGGTTAATTCGGTATACAGATATTTTAAACTTACCATGTGGGTGGGAATGTTTTTAAAATATTCTATCCAGTTCTTCATTTTTACAGATTGGCCGGTAATCGGCTAAAGAAAAAATGATCAAGATGTAAACAGACTGCAACGACGTGGACAAATCAAGTCAACTTGAGTCAACTACAGTACAGTGAGTACCACCACCACCACACAACGTGGACAATGGTGCGCAAGGTCGAAGTAAAATCGACCCGGTGTTGCCACGTTGGCGACAAGAGGCGGGAAATTTTAAAAGTCAAATTAGTCCATAAAGTCCAGGCCGTTGCACAGTGGTGCAAAAAAAGTTTCTGTGGACAAATTGATATTCAGAAGCCATTTTTCAACTGATTTAAACGTTTTTTCCTTCAAATTGAAGCTAATAAAATTTTGCATAAATCTGTAATGGCAAACTTTGGAAAAAGTTTTTTTTATTTTTTTTTTATTTTATAACAAAAATGTAAAAAAACAAAAAAAAAATTTCAAAAAAGTATCGGTTTTCGAGAAATACTTGGATTCAATTCGAAATACCTAGAATCAATAAAGCAACTATCCATAAAAGTTGTCTGATAACTTAGCAATTGTTAAAAAATTTATTGAATTTGTTATAAACAAATAGGTGAGTGAAAATGGATTCGTGGGGATTGGCAGCGATACGTCAATTGATTCGCACTATTTTTGAACAATTTAGAGGAATAAACCGTTTTTTAATTAATTTTATTAAAAATAATAAATAATTTTTCATTTTAGAAACAAATTTTATAAACAATTATCCACAGCAGGTATTTATGATGAAATAAATCAAATTTTTTCTCCTAAATCTGCCAACAATTATTTAAAATTTTCACTTACTGATCATATTTAGTCATCCAATAGCAGTTGATGATTATTTAAACAAAGTTAATTAAAATGTGCACTGTTAGGCTATTTTATAGGTAAAGACCTGGTTTTTTCTTCGTATTAAAGTGTAAATAGCTAGTTTCTAGATGTTCTTGTAGCTTACATGACATTCAACAATTTCTATTGTTAATAACAATTGTTTAAACAAATTTTTTTCATACTAGGCATTTTGCAACCAAAAAAAGTGCGTTTTAAGGTATTAGCAGCCTGTTATTCATTAATGGCTCTTTGGTCATTGGTAAAAAATAATTGATAATTGTTTAAACAAACTTAATGAACAAATACATTTTTTGGCTATTTCTGAAGGTAAAAACTTGGTTCTTTCAACGTGAACAACTTTAAATGAGTAATTTAAACATTTTTTTCACAAACTTCGAGAACGATCAACTGTACAAAATCTGATAATTTCTTTAACAAATCATTGTTTGTTATCAATTGATAGCAAGGAATTCTGTCTGAATAATTGTTAATATATTCCATAAGAAAAACGAATTTTTTGCCTAAAAATTTATTGGAGGACAAAGATTTGTCTATAAAATAATTAATAACAATAAAAACAGTTGATCGTTATCGAAGTTTCTGAAAAAAATGTTTAAATTACTCATTTAAAGTTGGTCACGTTGAAAGAACCAAGTTTTTACCTTCAGAAATAGCCGAAAAAGGAATTTGTTTATTAAGTTTGTTTAAACAATTATCAATTATTTTCGACCAATGACCAAAGAGTCATTAATGAATAACAGGCTGCTAACACCTTAAAACGCATTTTTTTTGGTTGCAAAATGCCTAGTATGAAAAAAATGTGTTTAAACAATTGCTATTAATAATAGAAATTGTTGAATGTCATGTAAGCTACAAGAATATCTAGAAAATAGCTATTTACACTTTAATACGAAGAAAAAACCAAGTCTTTACCTATAAAAGTAGCCTAACAGTGCATTTGTTAATTAACTTTGTTTAAAAAATCATCAGTTGCTATTGGATGACTAAATATGATCAGTAAGTGAAATTTTTTTATAATTTTCGGCAGATTTAGGAGAAAAAATTTGATTTATTTCATCATAAATACCTGCTGTGGATAATTGTTTATAAAATTTGTTTATAAAATGAAAAATTATTCATTATTTTTGATAAAATTAATTAAAAAGCGGTTTATTTCTCTAACTTGTTCAAAAATAGTGCGAATCAATTGACGAATCGCTGCCAATCCCCATGAATCCATTTTCACCCACCTATTTGTTCATAACAAATTCAATAAATTTTTTAACAATTGCTAAGTTATCAGGCAACTTTTGTGGATAGTTGCTTTATTGATTCTAGGTATTTCGAATTGAATCCAAGTATTTCTCGAAATCCGGGACTTTTTTGAATTTTTTTTTTTGTTTTTTTTACATTTTTGTTATGAAATAAAAAAAAATAAAAAAAACTTTTTCCAAAATTTGCCATTACAGGTTTATGCAAAATTTTATTAGCTTCAATTTGAAGGAAAAAACGTTTAAATCAGTTGAAAAATGGCTTCTGAATATCAATTTGTCCACAGAAACTTTTTTTGCACCACTGTGCGCTGGTACATTTTTAAAACGCGACGTAGCCCAAAATTCTCTCAAAACAGGGAAAATAGAGTGATTTTTCAGGAAAAGGGGGAATAATAAGGGAATAAATTCTTTCAAATGAAATTCATGCAAATATCATATTGAATTCAATATGTAGCACTTTAAATTCCTCAGATTTTAGGTCGAAATATTTTTCATTTTCAACAAAGTAGTTGCATTTCAACCAAAAAGAGATAAATTTCCAACCCAAAACAACGAATTTTCAACAACATTCAAATTACTTTTTAACCAAATAATTTGCATTAACAATAAAATTATTGAAAAATCAAGCAAAAACAAAAGAATTTTTAACCAAAGTTTTGAACTTTTAACCAAATGTTAAATTGTGAAGCCGTAAAGACGATTTTTTTTCCAAACACAGTTGCATTCTCAAATCGAAAAGTGGGTTTTTAAAGCGAAATTTTTTTTTTCAACCAAGAAACGTGATATTTCTACCATAAACCATGATAAAAAAACATTTTCAACTAAAAATTTTTATTTCCAACCAAAAGGTTGAATTTAGAAAATACATTTTTTTACAAAGTAGTTACACATTTATCCAAATAGTAAGACTTTCCAAGAAGATTAAGTTTCTACCAAAAATACGAATTTTCAAGAAATACATCAATTTTCAACAGAAATCTGAATATTGAAGCTAATAAGACGATTTATCCACAAAACAGTTGAATTTTCTAACCGAAAATGTGATTTTTCAACACCAAAATTAATTATCTACCAAATAGTTACATTTTCAGAAAAATAGTTTAATTTTTGACCAAGTAGTCGACTTTTCAAACAAAAATTCAAAAAGACGAGTTTTCAGCAAAATATTTGAATCCTTAACTAATTTGGACCAATTTTTAAAAAAGAAGTTGAATTTTCCACCAAAAAGTACGAATTTCCAGCGAATTAGTTGAATTTTTAACTAGAAAAGATAAATTTTCAATTAAAATTATCACTTTTCAACCAGATGTAGAATAGTTAAATTTTTGAATAGAAAAATTAACCCTTAGTCACAAAAAACTCATTTTCATCAAATTTAGTTAAATTTTTAATTAAATGTTTGAATTTTCAAATAAAGTTATAAATCTGCAACCAGAAAAATGAATTTTTCACGAAGTAGTTCTTCTTTATTCATAATGTGTCCCCTAAGGGTAGGGTTACCAGATGGTCCAAGTGAGAAGAACGGACACTCTACACTCCCGCCCCCCCCTTATAAAAAATGGAAAGAAGAAAAAAATTTTAAACATTTGAAAGGGGGGGGG
>CAKNXH010002295.1:74244-169864 GCA_932178445.1 Andricus quercusramuli
CTGAATATTAACATAGACAAGCAAAACAAATTGTTACAACGTAACAATTAGAATAATGAAAAAATTATTATATTTTTCAAATTATATCATATATTAATATATTTACATTCATTCATTATTATTTATATTTATTTCTTATTATTATATATTTATTTCTTATTATTTACTATACCAGAACACTGTGCACGCTACGCGCGCGCTAACTACCCTTTCTCTAGAAAAAAATCGGTTCATTTTTCAACATTTTGTTATAGATTTTACAGAAAATCTGATATAATTTGAAAACGTATATGATTTACAGAAGTTTCTTCATTATAGCGAGAAAATTCTAGTAAATTCAATATAAATGACATGCATTTTTTCATTAACTTACAATTCTTTAAAATTGGCTTAAAATAATTGGGTTAATATTGTTAAAAATTAAAATGTGAAATTATTTTAGTTATAATTATAAATTGTTCAATATTTTCAAAAAATTAAAATTTTAAATTATATTTTAAATACACCGTACTTTCAATTTTTTTCAAACAATAAACAACTTAAAAAATATATTTTCAAGTTATTTCTGGATGAACTATTCATCAAAGTAGAATTGAATTCAACTATTGAAATTTATTTCGAATTTTCTGTAAAATTTCATTCACCACGTTTTCTGTATATGTGTGTCACATGAATGTATTAAATTATTTCATTTGTATATCAAAATTTTATTTTTGAAGTTCAACAATAAGAAAAGTGTAACATTTGTGTGCATGATGAAACTGAGAAAATTTTAAGATCTATAATGTAACATTTTATCTAATCAAGACAGACGCAGATAAAAGTATTTCATTTTATATTTGTCATGAGCACAAGTAACTTTATTGTTGAATAACAGTCAGAATAGTATTTTACAATGATTGAAAAATAGACTCCTTTCCATTTTTTTAAATTCATTATTTACATTCAAATAATAGTTTTGAAAATCAAAACTTATCACAAACGGTATAATATGAAGAATTTCTCTTAAAAGTTGACACTTTAGAGGTTTTCCATATTCTTCAAGATGAATAACTCTTAAAAAGAAAAACGCAAAAATCTAAAATTCACAGGCTATTCAAACCAGTTCTTGCATTAATCATCCTGTAAATGTTACATTGGTCTCAGGATCTTTTTTCTAAGTTTTTTTTGGAAAGCAATTCATCTTTTGGGTTGAAAATTCAACTATTAGGTCAGAAATTAATTTTTTCGGTTGAAGATTCATTATTTTAGTTTAACATTGATTTCTTAGTTAAAAAATTTAACTTTCTGTTGAAAATTTGTTTCTCTTTGTTGAAAATTAATTTCTTTGGTTGAACTCTAAACTATTGCTTTTGCTCATGTCAAATACAAATTTCAATTCTGCGGAATATGACTGACTTTGATTAAATAACAAAATGTTGCATTAAGTAATTCTCAAATTTTTGTCAGTCTCATTACACGCATAAATGTTACATTCTTTGTCACTGTCTTTCAACTGAAACTGAATTATTAATTATATGTGTGTGTTTCGGGACACACATATTTTTTAGAGAAGGATTGCATGAATTTACTGGACGCATTTATGTCTTTTTTATACATTTCTTATTGTAATCAATTCTTTTTTTATTGTAATTAATATTCAACTTAGTGGTCATCTGTAAAAAATGTTTTGACCAGCTTTTTCAGATTACCTTCACATACCATCATATTAAGCATATATATTGTTTGCCTAGAATTTCTAACTAACTTACCTAACTATATAACTCATGGAACTTATTTCAAAAATGTTCTAGTCATGTATTTTCATATTTGATTATGATAAACTCATCTAAAACTCTAGATATCTTTCGCTTCCAGAGATTGTGATACGGAAGATACAATATTTTCATGATCCAAGAAAATGTACTTGAATTTTTCTCAATCTAGTATATTTTCTTACGACATGAAATATTTTTTTGGATCAATAAAAGATCTTATCTTCGTATTCGTGACTTTATTTCCTGGATTAATTACTAATTTTTCTTCGTGTAGAACCCACTCAAATACAAAGATTGTGCAAATTGAGAAACTATTAATTAATAAGGAAGAAATGCGCTGTGATAGAGTTTTCAAAAAACAAAAAAATTAAACGCTTAGCAAGAAATCGTCTGCAGACTATAATATTATTTCTATAATTAGAAAACTTTAATTATCACATCTCATTTGATGAATTTACATATTCATCAGAACGAACTAAATGCGCAATTGCATCCGTTGAGAACAGAAGAATTAATGAGTTAATTCTTCAACGAATTCTAACATGCAAACGCTCCTGCATCTGAAAGCCATAAATCGATTTTGATAAAACTTTTCATAAATATAGTAAATAACGTGTACATATGCTGCTTTTACAGGAAAAAGTCATCCATAAGCAAGTCACAATAATAATTCTGCAAGTTTTTTGAGAAATCCTTTGATCCCAAAATTAAAAAAAAATATATTGAAAAAAATCGACTGCAGATTACACTTTCATTCAAATTTTGCCAGAAAAATGTATTGTATGTGGATTTGTCGTTATTGCTAAAAAAATGAATGAAATTCTACCAAAAATAAATGTGTATGAAAATTCCGCCAAGTACATGAGTAGAAATATTTTATTTATTCATTTCAAATGGAATCAAAGTTTCGCAATCAAAAAATAAAGCAAGGTATATATTTTAAAGAATAAATAGAAGATTGAATTCATTTCAAATCATACTGACAGAGCATGATGCATCTTCAAATCATAGAATCAGTCGCCTCTAAAGTATGTTCTTTTTCAAAGGAAAACAGACGTCACATGTTTTATGGTTTTGAGAAAAACTCATTTTGTCGAAATTATGAATATTTGCAATTTTGGGGTTGTTTTTTCTTGGAACCTTGATAACTTTCGACCTGACTGAGATATTGAAGTTTTTCTTCCTGACTCAGGTGAGGTGAATTGCCCTCTTTCGGAATCTACACCTTTTCTTTTCGCTAGAATTTTTTTGCTTATTTGGTACTTAAATTAAGAAGAAATCTGGTAAGTTTCATGCTGGATAAACTATTTTTCTGTTCAAGAGAACTTTTTTTGTTCAAGAGAACCCTTTTGTGCTACCAACCCCCCCCCCCTCCACACCACACCGTAACTATTTGGCTATATTTGGGTTTACAAAATTGTTTCTAGAAAATAATCCATGGGTCCGTCCATATACCACGTGGAAAATTTTGCACCTCATTTTGTTTTCCTACCCCTGCGGGGAAAAAGTTGACTTTTGATGACCCGTCAGCATCACCTCTGCCCACGTGAACTTATTTCAAAAGCTAGAAAGTCAAAAGGAGCGGTGAAATGGTTGAAAATTCAGGTTCTCTTGAAAACCAGTCCATCTGGTCCAGTCATCTGGTACTTTTATCCGGTAATTTTTATAGGAGTCATTTTTTTCTCTTAAATACTTTATTTGGGGATGCATAATGAGGGGTCAGGTTCTGTGAAAGAAAGTTCTGTTTGAAAGAAATCTTTCGCCTAGTCCATCGTTTTTCTTGAAATCTGATAGCCAAGTTCCTTGAGAGAAACCAGTCATCCATTTTTTGTAGCAGATAGATTAAAACCTGGTTTATTAACTGTTTTCTATATTATAATTTATATTGGGCTTTCACAATATGTGTGATTGAAAATTTTTCTCGATATGTTTTTGCATTAAGTGTAAGTGGGTTTTCGCAGAGTATAAAGTTCTCATGCCAATACAGTTGAATCTAATGACTCTCGCTGAGTGACGAAATTCGTTGTGTTGTTGAAGCAATACATGGCATCATTGTAAGGAAGTATCGAATCCTCCGTCATTAAATAGATAATAAGTTACTTCCGAAAATCGGCTCTTTTAGCGAAATTGCATGTTTTTCAAATAAAAAATTCGGAAAACGTCTCAATTACGATGTGCAAAATTGCGAGTCCATTGTATCGCGTTTGAAATCAACTAATGATTTCGAGAATATTTTGGCTCAAGAAGTTCAAGAAAAACGATGGAGTAGGTGAAAGATTTCTTTCAAACATATATGTTCATCGGATGTGGGAGACTTTTCGGAAAAGACCGTCAACGACCTCGAAATATTGTTGACGGGTTCATATCAACTCAGTCAAGCTGTATCGTATTTAGCTGAATTGATGGACAATGACAACAAAATTAACATTTGCTGCGCTAAAGAAACCGAAAACATTTTGAAGTAGAAGTTCATTCGCGTCATATGAATTGCCGGCGTTCTAAGTGTTTTGTTGAATACACGCCTGATTCCATTGGTTTCGAACGAATTAAATGATATTGTTGTGAGTGCGCAAATGCTAATCGTACGATCGGTTGCTCCTCACATGCTGCTGCTGTAATTTACTATCTATCCCATGCTCGATATTTTTCGAAAATCGTTCGACCAGCAGAAATATTGAGCAAACTGTTCGTACAACATGAAATGGAGGGTAGCGACGATGATTAATCCAAAACTTTTATAAAGGATTTCCGTTTCACACACTAATTAAAACGTTCAGAAACAGTAAACATACAGCATTTGATCATAACTAATATTCAGCATTTCAATATTAATCCATAATACCCGTATGAAAAAGAAGTATTGGTAAGTATCGGATCTAATACTTTTTTCGTGAATGAGTATTGGGAATCCAATACTTTTTCGGGGAAAAAAGTACGGGATCCAATACTTACCAATACTTCTTCCTAATGAGGGTATCTGCCATCTGTGAAAGATTTTATTTAAAAAAACTACCGTCCACATCAATTAAAAATCTGAAAAAATTCTGAAAATTAGCACATAAGATGACCTTTCATTTATGAAAAATTTGGAACAGTACTCAAAAAATTTTTGAACAAAAAGAAATTGTCGAAAATTTGAATTCCTTTCAAAAATTGGTATTTCCCGCCAAAACACTGAACATTTTTTTAAGGTGTATTCTAATTATTTCTTTTGTTATAATTTTTTTCAGATTTTTCTATCACACAAATATGTCAAAAAAGTAAATAAAAACCATAAAACACATTTTCAGCCACCATGACTATGGGGGTGGTGGTGGGAGTTCAAAAATCCGGCAAAAAAAGTTATAATTCTAAGTCTTAGAAAAGGGCTCATTGAGAATTTTGACCATTTTTCAATAACCCACGTTTTCAACTTTTTAAATTAATTACTCAAGACTCTGGTCTGGGGGGGGGGGGGGGGTGGGGCTGAAAAATCTTACGAATACTTACTGGGCGGAGGCAAAGAATTTCTTAAGTTTATCTACTGTATTATATACTGTAGGGTGGTCTCCCCCATGCTCATTAAAACCTGTTTTGACTGCTGAAATTGCTTTTCATACTATTTTACAAATTAAATCATTTCTTTTCATAATGTAATATATTCCTTGAAATCCTTTGAATTCCATGGATATCGTATACATTTTCTTGAGAATCTTGAAAATCCTTTAAGATTCCGTAAAATCTTTTAAAATCCCTGAACTCGCTTGAAATCTTCAAAATACCATTAAAATTCGTGAAGATTCCCTAAAATCTCTAAATAAATATAAATGACTTTTAAATCAACGATTCAAAATTCCGTTAGATATTTCAAAATATTACGAGATTGAATCGAAATCTATGGTATTAAATAAGTTCTAGTGCACTTACAATAGTTTAATATATTTCGGAAGAGAGCTATAAGGAAGAAAATGTTTGATTTGTGTTTTCGGTTACTGATTCTATACGTTCAACCCAAATTTGCTCACTCCAGCGCTGCGCAATAGATGTTTTCCGCATTCTTTTCCGAACTTCGATGAAACTTTAGGCCAAATACGTTTAATTTTTAACCGTTTCAATATTTCTCTGCAATACAATTCAACTTTTTTTTCCTGTGATGAAATTGAAATCCCGTCAGGTTTTGTCAAATATGTCAAAATTTCTTAAAATCTCTTAAGATCCCTTAAAATTCATTAAAATCTTTTGTAAACCGCTTTGAAATCGTTCTTAATTCATTAAAATCCCTCACAATCATTGAAGCTCCATCAGAATCCTTCGTTACGCCTTGCAATCCCGTGAAATCTGATTAAACATCTCAAAGTTCCTTAAACTCCTATAAAATTCATTGAAAACTTGAGATTTTCTTTGAAACTGCACTAGGTTGTATCTTCAAATTCATGAAAACTTTCAAAATCATTTGCAAATTGTGGAAATTTAGGTAATCTTTTGAAATCGCTTGAAATACTCTAAACTTTTATAATCCCTTGAAATCACATGAATTCGCTAAAGAGCACTGGAAATCTCATTCAATTTCATAAAATTTGAGTACATCTTTGAAATTCTTTGTAGCTCTAGGGTATTCCAAAACTACGACTTTCGATTTTTGATGATCGACCCTCCCCCCTAATTTGTTTTTTCTTTCGGAAAAGGAAATTCCGTGTTTTTGTTCAATGTTAACCTGTGCGCCCGGGCTTTTGAAATTAACATGGGGTTTCAAATAAGAAAAGCTCGATTTTTAGAAAAATGAAAGAATAATTACTTTTTATAAACTTTTCATAAATTAAAATAGACTTACCTTGTAAGAAATGTTTAGGGAATAATTTCCACCCAATTACTTTTAATTTTGACCCACCAATCCCCTTTTATTGTACCCAGGAAATTCCCCCAAAAATCCAAAATACCAGTTTTCTATCAAATTCACGGTAAAGACGTTACTTTTTTTATTTTTTTCAACATAAATTACTTTTAATCGATAAAAGACGAGTTTCAAAGTATTTTAAAAATAATTTTATACATCTGGAAATGATAACACCATAAATTAAGTTTCAGAGTAATATATCTTTAAAGGATATTTGGTAATTGTTCAGACAATTTTTATTGGTTATAACAATTTTTCCCTATTATTGCGTGAAAAGCTATCATTTTTTGGAATTAATGACACAGTTAACGGATGTTGATACAAATATTATTTTCTGAAAGATACTTAGCAGTTTTTTTGAAAATTTGTTCAGAAAATTTTCATTTGTTTAAACAATTTTCTGCTGTAAGTCGTGAAAAGTTTTTTTTGCAATTAATGATGCAATTTACGAATTTTGGAAGCAATATTGTTTGCTTGAAAATTTTTTGATTATTTAAACAATTAATAATCATTCATTTGCGTCTGCTTATAGGGAAAGTGGAGAAAAGTCTAGTTTCTTCGAATCTCTTACACTATGTCGCTTAATATACAGTATTTCACTATCGCAGAACGTATACCCTATATTGTTCAAACACTAATAATTTGTTTGAAAAATTAAATGTAACTGCTATAAGTAAAGTATAGTCCTTTTTTCTTAAAGTCACCCCCGTGGGTAATTGGAATCTGTGAACTGAAAATCATTTGCATGTATGTATATAAAAGTGATCATGATAATGTAGATAATAATGTTTGTAGATATGCGTACATGTAAATTATTCTCAGTTCACCAGATTTCAAATCTCTACGGGGGTGATTTTGAGAGAACAAAAATACTATAGGGGAGAACATCCGACTATATATAATGAGCCTACAGTAGATAATCATGAATTGAAAGCAAAAATTTACCTAAAAAAATCATTCCAATTTTGACTCATGAAGACGTATAGTGTCATAACCACGAAGTAGTACTTCGTGGTCATAACTAATAATATAAGAAATTTATTTTTAATTGATGATTATCTACGGTAGCCTCCCCTACTTTACTTAGAACAGTTGAATTTAATTTTTCAAACAAATTATTATCGTTGAAAAAATATAAGTTATACATTGTGAGATGAGGAAATACTGAATATTAAGCGACATAGTTCAAGAGATTTGAAGAAACTAATCTTTTCTCCACCTTTCCCATGAATAGGCGCAAGTAAATGATTATTAATTGTGTAAATGATTGCAAAATGGTTTGAATGAATGAGAATTGTATAAAAGAATTAAAATTGTTTAAAAAACTGCTAAATATAGTACAGAAAAAAATATCACTCTCGAGATTCATCAACTTTGCATAATTTATCCGCAAAAGATAATAAAATTTCACAAATTACAATGGGATAAAATGGTTTAAACAAATAATATTCGTTTGAACAATTGAGAGTTATTTTAAAAATACTTAGAAACTTATCACTTACTGAATCAAAATAATTCATGTTGAAAAAATTCAAAAAATACCGTATTTATCATGAATTAGACAGAAAACTGTTATTTTTTATTTTTTGGGGCATTTTCCGGGCACAATAAAAAAGGGTTTTGGGAGTAAAAGAAAAGTTGTTGAATGAAAATTAGTCTCTTAACATTTCTTGAGGGGTGATTGTATTTTAATTTATAAAAAGTTTATAAAAAGTACTTATTTTTTCATTTTTTTGAAATTCAAGCTTTTTCCATTTAAAATCTCATGATGATTTCAAAAGCCCAAGAATTACCAAAGATGGAATGTCGAATTCTTACAGGTATACATTTGGACCACCTTATTGTAGAAATTTGAAATGCCCTGAAATCCTTTGAAATATCTTAACATTTTTTTAAATCTCGTTTACACATATACATAGAGGGGGTTGGGGATTTCAGCAATACCATCATGGGCAGTCACGTGGGGGGGGAGGTCGAAAATGAGCGAAAAAACGATCACGTGCACTCAGAAAAATAATTGTCTTGAAACAAAAAAAATGTTTTCTTGGATATAGATACAAATTTGGTTGAGTCAAACAAATTTAAGTTGATCCAATAAAATATTTCATTAGTCCAACCAAATTTTTTGGCTGAAACAACTAAATTCTCCATCTACTAAAGGAATTTGCTAAAACAACCAAAATATTTGGTTAGGTCAATAAAATATTTTGTTGTCCATATAATAACCATATTCTATGGTTGAACCAACACAATTTTTGTTGATTCAACCAAATGGTTTTCTGAATGTGGTTTATGGACGCTTCATTTTCTTCGCGGACGATCACATTTACTAGTGTTTTCTTATCTTCGTATTTTTTTACTTATTGTGTTAAATAAATATGCGGTGTTTACAAAGAAATAGTTTGAATAATTTTTTAATATGTTACGTCCTTTATTTCTCAGTTTTTCATAAAACGTCACGGCCTGCGTTTAACGAGCAAATAAATGTTTCATTTCATACAAATTTCTTTGAATATGATTAAAGAAACTTTAAGAGAATGAAGGACAGGTTACATTCAATGAGAAAATTACTTCGCAAATTGAGCAATTAGTGAAAATAATGAAAATACCCTTACATTTACATTTAATCTATTTCATCTTAGTTTTAGTGTCTCGCTGGACCCAGAAATGGGAAATTCATTGTCACCGCTCAGACAACCTACTATATTACATACGTATTAAAATTTACAATGTTTACTTCTACGGAATAAATTTAATCACGTAAACTCAATTCACGCAATTGCGCCGCAGAAGAGTATAATTAAGAGTATATATTGAATCCGTTTTTAAAAATTAATTATATATATATATATATTATATTTTATAATAATCAAAATTCAATTAAATGTTTAAACTTACCACTTGTTGGGAATTTCCTGTCGCATTTTTTTATTTTTGTAAGAAATTTGTACGTTTCAGAAGATTTCAAAAATTGTCAAAACATAATCCGAAAGATCTTGAAATTTTTTTTTTTAATTATGCAGATTTTTTTTCAATTCCAGGAACAATTCGAATTATTTGAAAAGATACTCAGAAATTTTATACTTTTATGCAGAACTTTTCGAAAATGATAAGAAAAATTCGAATCATTCTAAAAGATATGTATTTTGATCATTCAAACGTCTTGAAAAGTTAAAAAATAATTAAAAATTCAAATAGATTAATTTTTTTCATTGTAGATTTTCAAAGATTTTTAAAAAAAGTTATAAGCTTTTTAAGAGGTCATAAGAGGTCATAAGTGATTTTTTATTTTGAAAAATGAATTCAAAGAAAAATTGAAAAAGATTTTTAAACATTTAGAATGGTTTCCTGAAAATTCTAAAACAAATTTGGAATATTCTAAACACAAGTTTTACAGGCCAGGGAATTCTAGAAAAATAGGGAAAGTCAGGAAATTTAAAACTGGTCAAGAAAATTACATTTTTCTGTAAGATTAATGGGAAAATTTTTAATGATTTTTCATTTTGAGGAATGAATTCGAAGAGAAAATTGAAAAAGATTTCAAAACATTCAAAATTGTTTCCTAAAATTTCTAACATGAATGTAAGAGATTTTTAAACAGGGCTTCTACAGGTCAGAGAATTCAGGAAAGTGAGAGAAAGTCAGGGAATTCTGGAAAGTCAGGCAATTTATAACTGGCCAAGAAAATAATTTCTCTTCCTAATATTCATGGGAGAGTTTCAAATAATCTTTTATCTTGAAAAATAAATTCGAAGAGAAAATCTGAGAAGATTTCAAAACATTTAAAATGGTTTCCTAAAGTTTCCAAAAAATAAGTAAAATATTTTGAACAGGGTTGCAGTTCAGGGAATTCTGGAAAGTCAGGTAAAGCCAGGGAATATCAGATAAAACCTAAAAGAGTCAGGAAATTTTAGATAAACTAAAATTGAAGTTTATTAAATTCTGTACGACTGTTCCCACTGAAAGTCTTTAACCCTTAACGGTCACACTTCCAAATACACCTTCAAATATTTTTGGCTGGAAAAAAATCATGAGTGATGTTGAAACAATGCGAAATAGGAAAAAATATCTCCGAAGCCTCAGTGATAATTTAACTTTCGGAAAAAAATACTTGAAAAAATGTAAACAATCGGGAAAAAATCGGAAAGCCCGTGGAGTGTGTGTCACCCCTTGTGACCGGTAAGGTTTAAGATAAATGTAGAAACAACCATTTTTTCTATTAACTTTATTAATTTACTAGGTTGTATATTTGTTTTTATACCGGAATGAAAAGTTTCGACATTCTGATTTTATGACAACCCTGCATGAAGAATAAAATCCGATTTTCATCCAGCTTCCACAACACATCTTTATTTTTCTCATTAGTTGATTTTCTGCTAGTCATTATCAACAATAATTAGTATTATTCCATTTTCTCATATCGAAAAGTAACAAGTCACTATAATAAAATACACTAATACAGTGGTTGACTTAGTATGACATAACAAATTTTTTTTCTACGCGATATTAGGATAGAGGAAATGTTGAAAAAAATTAATTTTTGCACAGGTGAAAAAAATAAATTATAGTCGTTCCGCCATTCATTTGCCAACCGTTACTTTTTTCAATTTAGATTTTTTAAAACTTCCTGGAAAAAATTTAAATGATTTTTTCATTTTCCAAAATTAAATTCAAGAGCAAATTAAGAAAAAATTCTGACACATTTCAAATTATTTACTAAATTTTCGGAAGAGAATGTACAAGATTAAGAGGAAAAATTGTGCAATTTAGCTATATTACAAAATAAATAAGAAATTTAATACGTTTAAAAAATCTAGTTTCATATGATGCAATATGAAGGTAATGATTTTCAAAATGTACACCAAATAAATTTTTAAAACGTGACCCAAAAAGTTCTGCAAAGTAAATAATATTCTTAAACAAGTTTGAAGTATTTGAATTGTTTATTTCAATTTCGATTTGCAATGATATGAATTTACATTTGATAATCTACATTCAATAGAGTTTCTATGCTCTAATATCTTATTCTCATTATTTTCAAGAAAAAGGTTGCTGTCATTAGTTATTGCTTCAATCAAGTTTTTAAAAGAAATTGAGATGATTTTAGAAAACTTCATTTCGTAAATGCAACAACTGGTTTTTATTTTAAGTTTTCCTATATATAAGGTAAATGTCCCAGTAATCGTGAAACTTGGTTATAGTTTGAATATATTGTTAAAAAAATGTGTTAAAAGTAACATTTAATGATGAAACTCACTTATTTTTAGCATTTTATAATGGCGAATAGAAATTACATTCATTCAGATGAAATAAAAAGCAAGAAAATTGGCATCACGATTACTGGGACTAAGGTCACGATTACTGGGACGTTTACCTTAGCACTTTTTTTTAATGAAGGAAAATATTATATTATATATAATATTATATATAATAGTTTAAGATTATGTGGAGAGGTTAATGGACCTTATTTTCTGAATACAAATCGAGTATATAATGGTAATTGGTAAATAACAGTTTAATTCATACATTTACACAGACAAATAATTTTAAAAAAATTTGAATATCGTGCCATTGAAAATAGCTCATTTTTTTAATAACACTGAATCAACATTCCAAATCCAAGTTGTTTAAAAATGTTATTTCTATTACTACCCTTATGAATAACATCAAATTGCAAACCAACTTACATTATAAGAATCAGTATATGTTTAATTTATAGTTACGAAAGTACAATATTGTGAAATTCAGATTTTAGAGGTTTTTTTACCAAATGAAATAAAAAATATTCCCTTATGCAGGTTTTTGTTGATTGAAGAAAAGGAAGATTGAAAGTAGTAAGTCCAAAGATAATTTTGGCAAAATTTTAATATTAAAAAAAATTTAATATTAACTCTATCGACCCTAAATTTTGTTTATTAAACGTATTTTTTGAAATAATATAATGATAAACTTCAAAAAATAAACTTCAATTGCAAGTAATATTCATTTAAATATTCATTGCAGAATAAAGAATAGAAAATCCTAGTATTTAATTTTTCTCCATATGGAAATAATATAATGATAAAATTATAATTGTTCAAACAATTATTTTTGTTAACAATAATTATTACTTCATTCTAATTAAAGATTGCACAAAAAGTGGAATTTTTTAAAGAAACCACGACTTCCTAACTCTATTCTAAGAGAGAATTGCTGAAAACAATAATAAATTATTTAAACAATTTATATGATCAACTAATTATTATCAGTATGAAGTGAAATTTAATGTATGAAAAAAAATTCGCAATAAAAAAGCCGCAAAAAATTAAAATTAGCCCCAAAATCTCGGAAAACCCATTTTCTCTTTATGGAGTTTTTTTGGGTGCCTATAAAACAGGCTCATGGAGGTGATATTTAAAAAGTAGTTTTTTTAAGTATTCTATGGCTAATTGTGCAGATAAATGTTGTGTTTCAACTCGATTCACCCAATATGGCCGATTCCGAATAAGCTTTGCAAAAAAAGCCTATTTTTCTTATGGGAAAGACGTATTAAACTTCATGGGGATTTCATAGGGAAAACCTTTAAATATATTTTTTTTCAAACAAAAAATGGATTTATTTTTTCGTGGATTCGAACAAATTTGCGGACAATATGCATGAAAAGTCGAAAAAAAATGGGACCACCCTATAGCACAGGATAGAATTGAAAGCCTAAAATGACTACTGAAGAAGGATAATCAGAAATTAGCGTTGCGGAATAGAATCGAATTTTGAGATTTATAAGAGGATAAGGACAATAAGAGGAAACGAAAGTTCAGGGCAAGATCGCAAGCGTTTAGAAGTAAGAATAGTAATCAAAACGATATATAGCATATATTTCGTAAGGTAGTATATGAGGCTTGTTTGTAAGAATACATGTCATGGTTATGTAAAGACTCAAATTCGTAAAAGGAGAGTGTAATAAAAATTAAGAACTACTATATTTACATATTTTTATTTTTATATTATTATAGATTCATTCGTTTATGATCATTAATGTTTATTTTCATATTATTATATAGTTATTTGTTGTTATTTACTATATTACATATGTTTACTTAACGAATTTATGTCCTTTTTCAATACATTTCTTATTTCTGTTCGTCTCATTATTAATATTGACTAATTCATATTCAACTTAGTGGTGATTTGTAATCTGAAAATTACAAGCATTTTCAGATTACCTTCATATACCATGACTTGAAGGTAATATGTAATTATGATAAAGTCATTTGGAACGCTAGAGATAGATCTCATCTTGAGATTATGTTGACTGAACATATGTGGATAAAACGAATCTGCCATGAAGGACAAATTTCGAAAAAGAAAAAAATCGCTCCCGGATATTATTATTTGTCACATAAATGATTTTGAACACTGAAAGTAGAATATTTCATCCAATTTATGAAAAATCTTAACCAAACTTGATGGGTCACGGAAAGAAATTAGCATTTAATCAATAGCATATCGGTACGATTACGGACGATAAAATATTTTTATATAAGATTTTTTTTTTCAAGAAAATGTACGTGAATCAATTATTCTATTTTCTCCACTCTAGTACATTAGTACATTTTCTTGAGACAAGAGATATTTTCTTGGATCAAGACAACATCTTATCGTCTGTATTCGTAACGATATTTTCTTGACCTAATATATTCAATTCCTTTTCCGAGTAGAATCCACCAAAATACAAAGATTCTGTGAGTTTGGAAGATATTATTGAAAATGGAAGAACTCCGCTGTTATCAAATTAAAAAAAAAAAGCACTTAGCAAAAAGTCATCTGCAGGCTATAATTTTATTTTTATGATTATATAACTTTGATTATCACATTTGATTTGACAAATTTACATATTAATCAGGATAAAATGAATTTGCAATTGCACCCGTTGAAAAAAGATTAAATAACGTGATTTTCGAAATACAGTTCAAGGTACAGCTTACACACTTTTACCAAATAAACTCAAAATATTTTTTAGAAAGATGCCATCATATTCGATTCATTTGTTCAGTCATTTTTCGACCATTTCTATCATGCAGACCCACTTGTAGTCAAAACCAACTAATAGATTTTGATAAAACTTTGTATAAAGGTAGAAAATAATACTCGTATGTAAACATGCCACTTTTTAATGAAAAAGTGATCCATAAGCATGACACAGAGTTAGGTTTGAATTTATATAACAAAATTAACATTTTTGAAAATATGCAGATACAAACCTATCATCGTCTAAGTTATATTGAATTTTTACCAGTTTCTCAGAGAAAATTCTTCACAGTAATTATTCTGCAAGTTTGAATGATATTATTTGCAAATTGGAAGAATCCTTTTACCCCAAAATTCTAAAAAAAAATGTTTGAGAATGAGTCCATTGTAGATTATATTCTTATTCCAATTTTGTCAAAAAATGTATTGCTGTACGTGGATTTGTCATCATTGCTAAAAAAAATTAATGAAATCCCACCAAAAACAAAATGTGTGAAAAAATTCTCCCAAATACATGAGTAGAAATATTTTATTTATTCATTTTAAATGAAATCGAAGTTGTGAAAACGAAAAATAAAGTAAAGTACAAATAGTGATGAAAATTTATAAATGGAAGGCCGAATTCATTTCAAATCATACAGGCAGTGCAACTTCAAATCGCAGAATCACTCGCCTCTTGGATATGTAATTTCTAAAAGGAAAGCTGATGTCACGTATTTTACCGTTTTGAAAAAAAATTATTATTTTTGCGAAGTTATGAATGTTTGCAATTTTAGGGTTGTTTCTTCTCGGACCCTTTATAACTCTCGATATAACTGAAATATTTTTTTAAAAATCTGGCTCTGGTGAGGTAAATAGTCCTCTTTCGGAATCTACACCTTTCCTTTTTGCTTATTTTTTTTTGTGCTGATTTGGTACGATTTGGTACGTCACAGAAATCTGGCAAGCTCCATCCGGGCTAAACTATTTTTCTGTTGAAGAAAACTTTTTTTGTTTAAGAGAACTCTTTCACGTTGACCCCCCCCCCCTCACACGTACACACAACCGTAACAATTCGACAATATTTGGGTTTAAAAAATTATTTTTTTTTCTTCAAAATAATCTATGGGTCCGTCCATATACCACTTGGACAATTTTTATCCACTTTTTCACTCATCTCTCTCCTCTTATGGGAAAAAGTTGACTTTTGACGACATACTATCATCTCTTCTATCCAGGTGGACTTATTTGATATTTTACAAAAAAATGGATATTCTTGGTATGCAAATGTTAGAAAGTCAAAAGGAGCCATTAAATGGTTAAAAATTCGGTTTTTCTTGATAGCATAAGCTGAATTATACAAGGTATGGAGGCTAAACAAAAAGTAGTGAAAATTTGGTTCGTTTTGTCACATTTTTTTGAAAAGAAATCAGCAGATCCAAAATAAGAGTCGACGTAGACTCCCCCCCCCCCCCCCGGGCGCTCTCGTAGACAATCGTAGACTTTTGTCATACCCCCGCCCACTCCTCTAAAACTATTTACGTGGTGTATGGATGGCTTCGGAGTTGTATCAAAAAACAGTATTATTAATCATTTTAAATAGATACCGCATATTTAATGACCACGTCATAGAGAAAAGACATTAGTAGAACTAGCATAAATTTGTTTAATTCAATAATAATGTCTCCACATGAATGTTGGAAATTTTTGATGACTCAGACACTAGAACAGGATTCCACAATCAGAAAAATACAGGCGGAATCACTTTCAATAATTAAAGGATCTAAATTTATCCATTTAGATCTCAAAATACTGTACATGTTCCGAAATGGGAGCGTCTATAAATCACGTGATCCTAAATAGGGCGTTTGGAGACCAGAGGAAATATCACGGATAACCACCAACTAATTATAACAAATAACATAAAATAGAAGATAAGAGAAACATATTTTTTTATTCCCTACGAGGTCCTTGTTGAGCTCATGCAAACTTCTATTTATCTGTAGTTTAACTAAATCATTGCAAGCATTTGGAAAATTTTGAAAAATTTTTCAAAATGTTGAGAATTTGAAAATTTTGAAAATTTTTGAAAATTATAGAATTTTTTACAATTTTTGAAATTTTCGGAAATTTTCATATTTTCAAAAATTTTCAGACGAGCAAATATCAACCAGCTCAGTAAAAATCTTGTTAACGGGCGCTAAAAGTGAATTGTACCGATTCGAATCGCCACGTCAGACCTCCCCTGTGATACATGATAATCGGGGGTAAAAAACTTGCAAATCATGCCCTTGGTGTATAAAAAATAATGTGCACCATGGAACTACGTCGGTCATTACGCCTTGTGTGTTTGCAATACTCGTCTCCGCCTCGCGCTTAGCACACGCGGCGTATAATGACCAACTTAAGTTCCTTGGCGCACAATGTACTATAAGATTCCCTGAAATCTTTTGAAATCCCTGAAATCGCTTGACATATGCGTTTACAATAGTGTAATATATTTGAGAAGAGAGCTACCCCAGTTTGCTCACTCCAGCGCTGCGCAACAGATAACGTCAGAATTATGTTCCTAACCTCGGTGAAACTTCCGCCCAAATACGTTTAATTTTTAACCGTTCCAATATTTACCTGCAACAAATTTTAACTTTTGTTTCTTCTGTGATGAAATTAAAATCCCATGAATTTTTTAAAAACATTTTGAAATTTCTTTTAATCTCTTAAAATCCCTTGAAATCCATAAAAATTTTTTGTAATCCGCACTTCAATCATTCCCAATTCATTCAAATTCCTCAAAATCGCTAAAACTCCATGAGAATCCTTCGGCATCCCTTAAAATCCCGTGAAATCTGATTAAACTCCCTAAAGTCCCTTAAAATCCTGTAAAATCCATTAAAAATGAGATTCTCTCTGAAACTGCACTAATAGGTAATATTTCCAAATTCTTAAAAGCTTTTAAAATAAAAATTTTTAATTGTGAGTCCTTAGGTAATACTTTGAAATCGCTTGGAATACCCTAAACTTTTGATTATTCCCTAAAATCTCATAGGAATGAGATTTGGAAATCTCGTGAAATGCCGTAAAATTTTGGTAAGACTTTGAAATTCTTTGTAGTACTAATTTGGTCAAAAAATAATAACCTTTGTCCGTGTCCGAACAATCGAAGAATGTTAAGAGTAATATATTTTTAAACCTTATTTGGTAATTATTTGAACAATCCTAATTTTTAAAAACAATTTTTACCCCTGTAAAGCATAAGAAGCTATCATTTTCTGGAATCAATGACACAATTAACGGATGTCGGGAGTAATATTTTTTTGCCCATTATATTTTGCAATTATTTAAACAATTATTAATCATTCACTTGAGCCTGTTCATAGGGAAGGTGGGATAATTGTGATAATGATCATGAGAAAGATAATGTAGATAATAATGTTTGTAGATATACATATATGTACATCTACGGGGGTGATTTTGGGAGGAAAAAGTCTATACATTATTTAGAACAGTGGAATTAAATGTTTTGAACAAATTATTATTGTTTCTAAATAGAGCTTTTCTCATTTAAAACCTTATGTTAATTTTGAATGCCCGTGGTACGGGTTAACGTTGAAAAACAATAAAGAATTTCTTTTTTCAGAAAAGGAACAAATTGAGTGGCATCGATCACCAAAAATTGGAAGTCGAATTTTTCAGGTATAAATTTGGACCACCTTATTGCAGTACTTTAAAATGCCTTAAAATTCCTTGAAATCTGTTGAAATCCTTTCAGATAACTGAAAATCTTCCGAATCTTTTGAAATCCCTCAACATTTTCTTAAATCTCGTTTACAGTGAAAATAATTCATATATTTTTGATATATTGAGCAAAAAATATAAAATCTTAGATAAAAAGGGAATGGGGGGGGGGCCCCAAATTAAAAAAATCGTCCTTAAGTATGTAATTAAGGGTCGTTTCCCTACAGAATCAACGGATTGAGCTATAATGAAAGTTTCTGTTTCTAAAATGATTTTAAAGCGTGGTTTTGGGGCCCTAAGCTGTCCCAAATGATTAAAATGATTAATTCACTTTGATTTGCGTTAATATAACAATTGTTCGCGAGATAATAGAACTGATAATACCATACGTCTATAAAAATTGTAATTATTGAAAAATTGACGAACATTAACACTTGGCTTCTAAAACTATCCTTCATATGGGTTGAAATATTATATTTTGAGTTTTGAAGATTTTATACGCCATTCTTTGTATTTGTTGTTACTTTAATGACCTAACAGAATATAGGAAAGCAAGAATTTACTGAGGAAAGAAATATTATTTTTCAATCTCTATAAAGGGTAGTTTTTTACGCTTAGGGCTTTATTTTTGATCGAATTGGGTCAACATTTTTTCCTGAACGCATAGTAACATTAGTTGTATTTTCTGGCAAGGATTATTATATTTAAGAAATTTTACATTAATTAACCATTTTAATCATTTTTGGACAGTTTAAGACCCCAGGACCACGGTGTCACGCGATTCTGAATAAAATTTACAAAAACGTCTTTTTTCTTATGGAAAAAACGTGGTTAACTTTATGAGGTTTGTGCTACATGTAAATATCACTTTTTCGAATGAAAAAAAATGTTTTTATTTTTTTGTTGATTCGAAAAAATTTTCGGACGATATGCATGAAAATTCGAGAGAAAAAAGTTTACCCTATTGCACAGAGTAGGCAAAAAAGCACAAAAAAATGAATCCAAAAGAAGGCTAATTAGAAAGTAGCGTTGCGGAATAGAATCCAATTTTGAGATTTATTACGGTAAGAGGAAACGGAAGCCCAGGGCAAGGTCGCAAGCGTTTAGAAGTAAGAATAGTAATCAAAACGATATTTAGCATATATTTCGTAAGGTAGTATATAAGGCTTGTTTGTAAGAATACATGTCATGGTTATGTAAAGACTCTCAAATTCGTAAAAGGGAGAGAGTGTAAGCAAAATACAGAACTGCTAAATTTACATAAATTTATTTATTATTATCCGTAATTACTTATATTTATTTTATTATTATTATATATTTATTTATTATTATCCACTATATTACATATTTTTCTCAACGAATTTATGTATCTTTCAATACATTTCTTATTTCCGTTCGACCCATAATTAATTTTAACTAATTCATATTCAACTTAGTGGTTATTTGTAAAAAAAATTACAGGCTTTTTCAGATTACCTTCATATACCATCACGTGAATGTAATATGTAATTATGATAAAGTCATTTGGAACGCTAGAGATAGATCTCTTTTTGAGATTACGTTGACTGAGCATACATGGATAAAACGAATCTGCCATGAAGGACAAATTTCGAAAAAAAAATTTTTCCCGGATATTATTATTTGTCACATAAATTATTTTGAATACTGAAACTAGAATATTTTACCCAATTTATGAAAAATCTAACCAAACTTGATGGGTCACGGAAAGAAATTAGCATTTAATCAATAAAATATCGGTACGATTACGGACGATAAAATATTTTTATATGAGATTTTTTTGAAGAAAATGTACGTGAATCAATTAATCTAGTCAATATTCTGGAAACGAGAGATATTTTTTTGAATCAAGAAAACATCTTATTTTCCGTATTCGTAATGATATTTTCTTGATCTAATATTTAATTCCTTTTCGGTGTAGAACCCACCAAAGTAAAAAGATTCTGTAAGTTTGGAAGATATTATTGAAAATGGAAGAACTCCCCTGTTATCAAATTTTCAAAAAAAGCACTTGACGAGAAGTCATCTGCAGGCTATAATGTTATTTTTATGATTATAAAAGTTTGATCATCACATTTTATTTCACAAATTTACGTATTAATCAGGACAAAATGAATTCGCAATTGCATCCGTTGAAAAAAGTAGAGTAAATGACGTGATTTTCGAAAAACTGTTCAAAGTTTACACACTTTTACCAAATAAACTCAAACTTTTTTTGAGAAAGATGCCATCATATTCTATTCATTTGTTCAGTCATTTTACAACCATTTCTATCTAGATTCTATCTAGATTACATTTTTATTCTTATTTTGTCAAAAAATGTGTTGCTGTACGTGGATTTGTCATTATTGCTAAAAAAATGAATGAAAATTTATAAATAGAAGACCGAATTTATTTCAAATCATACAGGCAATTTTAGGGTTGTTTTTTCTCGGAACCTTTACAACTCTTGATATAACTGAAATTTTGTAATTTTTTCCAGGCTCTGTTGAAGTAAATTGACCTCTTTCGGAATCTGCACCTTTTCTCTATGTATGAGTTTAGAAAATTCGTTTTTTTTCTTCAAAATAATCTATGGGGCCGTCCATGTACCACGCGGACAATTTTTATCCTCATTTCACTCCTCTCCCTCCCCTTATGGGAAAAAGTTGACTTTTGGCGACCTACTAACATCTCTCCTGTTCAGATGGACTTATTTGATATTTTATGTCTTTTTTTAATACATTTCCTTTTTTTTTTTGTTTTTAACTTTTTCTCGGGTGAACCCGGTTTTTCGTCATAGCCACGGACTAAGTCAAGTGACTGATGAGATGAGGATGTTATAAGTTATTTTAATATGATGTTTAAAATCACTTGCGATGATATTTTAGGTCCAAATTAGGAGCATGGTGTAGTTTGCATTTTGTCTTTACCGCTGTAATCCTCACACAGCGGCCATGAGTGTTGGAGGTGACAACAGTCACCTCTGGATGCTTCCTTAGAGCTACCATGTATCACGCCACAGGTTCTTAGTCGCTTGCTTCCTAATGGTCTAGGAAGTTTCTTACAATGCGACAGGTGTTCAATAAAACCGCCTCCTGAGCTGCCGCCAGTACCCTACTGACTCCTAAATGTTCAAGATGTTCAGTGCACCTTGCGTGCACAGTGCCTGTAGCCAAAATCACAATAGGATGAATAGATGCATGTTTCACATTCCTCCATATTGCCTTTACTTCATGCCTTAGTTCGCTATACTTATGAATCTTGATTGTATAGGTTGCCTGCAAATTTCGGTTAAGCGGACAAGCAGTGTCGAGGATGTAGACTCTTCCACATTTTTTGTCTCGCATCACGATGTCAGGTCGATTGGCTCGGATGTAATGATCCGTCTGGATAGTCACATCCCAATATGAGATGTAATCTTCATTTAATAAAAAGGGCATTGGAATGTACTTGTTTATGTATAATGCCTGCCACATTATTTTGTCTGTTCGTATATTCTCTTTGAGCCATTACGCGACAACCATCAATAATGTGCTCGATGGATTCGTTGGTATCTCCACATAATCGGCACTGGTCAACCACGTCTTGATGTAACACATGTTTGCGATAGTCCCTGGTGCTGACAACCCTATCCTGAATCGCAATGACAAATCCTTCCGTTTCTGGATATAGGACTCCCTTTCTCGGCCAAATATTGGATGCCGCACTATTCACTTCATATTAATCTAACGTTTTGGGATGTTCGCCGTGGATGGCTTTCTGTATCCATTGCGTTTATAATTCCTCTATGGTTTCTGCCCTAATATTCAAGGCCTCCTCTGAGGAAAAATTCAATGGCGTGTAGTCAAATTCCGCTTTGCAGATGGTGTTGTAAAGCGTTGTGCACCATGTCCGGACCAGGAGCTTTCCAGTTACTTGCTTTTTTTCAAAACCGCTGAAACACCTAAGGCTGTGATGTTAGTCAGCTCCATTTCAAGGTTATTGCTTGCTCATGCTTTCTCTAGTTGGAACCACGCAGTGTCCAAATTCCTTTCGTTAGATTTCCCCCAAACATCCGATCAATAGTTAGTCATGTCTTCCAATAGGGTCATCCACTATTTTTATTTTATTTTTGCATATTAAAGTATATGCTCTAAAATCACTAATAATACCAGCATAGTGTAAACTGGTCAACGGCGATACCACGCTGAAAACACCAGTTCCCGTTAGATCACTGAAGTTAAGCAGTGTTGGGCGCGGTAAGTACTTGGATGGGTGACCGTTCGGGGAATACTGCGTGTTGTTGACCCGTCGTGGGTGTGGTGGACCCACACTGGTAGTATTTATCCACCTAGAAACACTACCCGAATCGGGTAGTGAGGCAATGAACTTTCGAGTTCGAAATGCTAATCAATTTTTCTTTATAGTGTAAAAAAAATTTTTTTCGAATTTATATTTGAAAAAGAAAAATTTGTACACATTTAAAATTCCTATTCCTTTCGCGCTCGTTCCTTCATCTTGATGTGTCGTAGCTAGCCGCCGAACGCTTGTAAATAAGCCGGGCGATTCACGTTTTTTTCATAAAAATCCAGGAAAATTATTTATATCTATACCCAAAGGTGAGGAATGAAAAAAATGGTACAAAATTGTCCGGCGTGACATGTGCCCTACCACAACTTTAACGACAACAATATATTGTTGCGAAGATCATTTCAACACTATAAGTGAATATTTTTATTTTGAATAGAAAAATATATTTAAAATATTCTTTTTTGATGAGATAAAATTCGTAATTGACTGATGTGCAATGGTATTATATATATGGGGTGCCGGGATGTATGTGAGCTATAACCTCGCGAAATCAAATCGTTTATTCACGCAACAAGTATGATAAAATAAAATATTCCTAAAAGTAATTATAAATCTTATAACTATGAGTTTTATAGCAATTTTATAGAAGTATTTCCTAAAGTATTTATAAAAGCAACTTCAAACAGAAGTAGGGTTAGGTTTTCTGAATTGAATATATTGCATATATGTTAGGATTCGCCTGAATCATTTATCATTCTCAATAATTAATAAATTAAATGAATAAAAATAAATGTTTCAAAATGTTATCGTCATTTATGCCCTTTACTTACTTTTTCGCTTTCACTCCTCGAGTGACAGCAACATTGAAGCTGGAGCACTTCGCGAAGAAATCGCTGGTCATAAGTCACTTTTGACAAATTATCTGAACTGGCTTTAACGTATCCAGGCATATTGATACTTTATAAAAATAAACCATTTTTGCCAAAAAACGCTGATGATTAATTACTTGCATTGTTTTTATCAAACTGACCAAGTATTTTCTTCGGTTTTGACGGCGCGTGACGTCACACCACATGTTTCGAGCCGTGAGGGCGCCACATGTTATCTTTTATAAATCGTCACTTACAGTGGATATTTTTTCACTTTTTAATCAATTATTATAAATTACTAAATAATAGAAATTGAGTTTTATTTTCACATTTCAATTCGTCGGGAGCAAAAGTTTATAAAAGACTCAACTATAAGGCAAACAAAATTTTTGTGGATGACCCTATTGAGGGACTTCGGTGTCTTGTTGGTTATTTTGCTTTGTACTCAGTTCACGATAAAACCTTCTTTCATCTGCCCGAAAGGTTCGAGTTTGTCACCTTCTTGCACTACTTTTCTTGTACCGACGCAGTCTAGCAGTAAGAACATCAAGTCTCTGCCGTTGGGAGTCTATAATCTCATCCAATATTGCTGGTGTCAATGTCTCGATGTACCGAGGGTGGATGATTTTAATAACATGGTGTATCAGCTTTCTGGTTCGATTTCCTTTCTTATATCGAGTCAGTCGACCCAATTTGCACCTTACTTTGCTGACATCCATATTCAACCTGATCTTTCATTGTGGATCTCGTCCCCATCCTGGGATAAATACTGCATTTATAGACCTAGTTCTGCGGCCCAACATTCTGCCACAGCTGCACAGTATACAAGAGTTTGCACCTCTAACACATTTTGTGTTGCGTTCAAATGCATAGGTAAAACCTTGCTGTTCAGGTGTTATATTAGTGCCCGCAGATCATTTGTGATGTTCATCTTGGGCAGTGAATGCCTTTGTGGTGGTTCTACATGCCTGAACTCTAGTAAAGCATGACCGAAATTCCTTTCAAGGTGCTGTAGTTTTTCTTAGACTTCGCTGTTCAGACCATGATTTATAATGTCCGGATGTAGTTCTAGTGGATCCAGTGCTTGATGTTCATTATCCCTAGCACCTATGCATTCAGCTCCAATCAAGTCTTCGTTGTCCACAACTACCAAGGGAAGTTCATAAATGGGAAGCTGCTGTTCCACTTCCATTTCGATGGCAGCTATTTTAACAGCCGAAAGCAATCTGTTTACAGATATTGAGCGATTTTGATCAGCTACATTCTACTCATTTATTCTTGTGGCTAGTTCTGGGTACTTGAGTATGAAGAGTCGATGATGTTCTCTCCTCGCACTTTGCCCACTTTTCTTTGCCAAAAAATAAAAGTGCATTACATCTCTTTTCGTATGGTATGTCCATTTCAATCACCTTCATGGTCGTTGAACCTCTGCTTCTGGCTCTGGTTGTATTAGGCCATCTACCTCTAGAGGATGTGGTGGTGCTGGATCAGAACCAGGTTGAGGAAGTACATCAATAACAGCTACTTGTTCGTGTGACGCGGCTTCTTCCAACTGATGTTCATTGCCGTTGTTTTTCCACGCCAAATCAACCTGCACCGAGAAAACGATATTCTAATTTTAATAATTTCCCACTAAGTTCAAGAATATTTGCAACCTAAATAGGCGCCAAGAATATATTCTTAATCTACGATGGAGGCCCTCTTACCTTAAGAATGTATATGTTTGTCTAATTGTAAGAATTCCCCACTAAGTTTAAGAATATAGTTGCATCCGAAATCTGTCGCTGTAATTGTATAATAAGTGACGAGCTCGAAGAAATGCAACCAATTCTGAGGATAAATCGCATGTGCACATATCTAACTCTATTTCTTTCCCTTCGCAGACAACGTTAAGGTGAGAAAAGTTTGATGTCACACGCCAACGAATAAATAATGTAGAGAGGTTATGTCTCGGTGTGGTACAACGGTATTCAACCTCACTGTCAAATTAGACCTTTCTCACTCTAACTTTTTCTGTAAAGAGAAGCAGATGGATGTGCACACGCTATTCATCCTAAGAATTGGTTGCATTTCTTCGAGCTTCTCACTTATGATGAATTCGAAAAACTGATCGAAAAGCACGTCGCCCAAAACAAAAGAAACGTTTGGACAGATGAAGGCGCATTTCGTCTTTTGGTTAGAAGATACTCTTAAATTGAGAATTTCGCTTACTTCATTAAGAATATTACTAAGAATATGCGTGTAAGAATATGACACTCTTAATATTAGAATATCGTTTTTTCGGTGAGTTATTTGATCTCCATTGCTCGGTCTTCTGAGATGTGTAGATTAGTCCTGATGTCCTTCACCTTAGCAATAAGATCTTTTAGTGCGACTTTCTCTATTTGAGGATACTTTGTAGCAAATTTCGTTCTAAAATTGTGTCCTTTTTTGCGTGATGTTTCAAACTTCGCACTTTCGTAATGGAGACTCACCAATTCCCCATTCATTGTGGTATCCCACTTGATGTTCTCCAACGGTATTTCTGTTGAGGTGGTTGCCTGCAAATAGCTAACGCTAGCCAAAGCATCCTCAGCAGGCACAGTTGCTGTTTCACTGCTTACCGTATGTCGCAGATGTTCTTGGTGGCCAGCTGTTTGATTAGTGAGACCTGCCTGACCATTTCGCAGCTCACCTACACCACCGCCCCGCATGCTGTGGCCCCTAGCAGTGGCTCCAGGGGCACACCGACGATCCTCGGGAAGCGGCAAGCGTTTCAATACTTTCAAAATACTCTCCATTGAAATTTATGGGTTTTCATGTTCCTCTTAGTCACTTTTCTCTTCGTTCTCTGCCTGTATGGCATGGGAAACCCTGTCAGTAGCAATGCGACAGCCAACATAGTCGTCAAATTTATAGGAGGAAAGCGCAAGCCCTACCGCGACGACAACGCGAGAACACCTTCGGTAGGTTGGTAGGTCCGAAGATTATATTTATTCTTATTATCTGTTAGTTTATACCATCATACCATTAAGCCATTTCCCTGCCGGGGTAGGCGACTTGCTTGGTTGGAAAAAAGAAGTGTGTATCTGAGTATATAGTTATGAGGTAGATAGGTGTATAGGTATGAGGTAGATAGGTATATAGGTATAAGGTTGATAGGTATATAGGAGTAAGGTATAGATATTTTAGATTAATCAGGAATTCTCGTGTTATTTATCTAAATGACACGATCGTTCCGCAACACTGCTTCGACCCAGTTTGCTGATCAATCTCTCTAGCAATCACCCCAAGTGAAGAGCCTGACAAAATTGTTGTGTGTGGTTCCTCACTTGGGCCCATTCGTATCCAAGGTCTTTATTTACAGAACTATTTGTCGCAGTTTCTCTTTCTGGGAATACTACACTAGCTTCCTTCACGTCCATGCATTTTTTCATGCAGGCTCTCGTGTATCTATGGCTTCTTTTGTCTCTTCGGATTAGTGTCTCATTCACAAATTGTAACCATTCTTTCGGTGGTCTACCTCTGGACATTCTGCCATCTACTTTGCCTTTATACATTTTAGGATTATCTCTTTTCGGACATCGTCCATCAGTGTTTTTCCGCATATTGCACGCAGGGATTTCATGCCAATCGCGTTAATTTGGCTCCTGTCCTTTTCTTGACGGATCCATGTCTCGCTGCCGTATAGTACATTTGGTACGAATACAGAATTATGAATGGCCATTTTAGCCTTTTTCGATATGTTTTTATTTCTGAGAATAGACCCTGCCCTACCGATAACCTGCTTACCCTTATTCATGCGCCTCTTTGACTCCTCATCTATTTTTCCGTCGCTAGTGAATGGGCTACTCAAATTGACGTACTTGTCAACTTGTCCTAATGTCCCATCATTTAAGACAATGTTTTTTCTGACTTTTTCCTTCAAACACTATGTTTTTTGTTTTATTTACGTTAATTTTCAGGTCCATGTTTTCCATGCTTGTGTTAATTTTACTCAGCATTCTTTGCAAGTTGTCGATTGATTCTGCGATAATAATTTTGTCATCTGCGAAAGCTAATCCACGTACCTTCACTGTTTCGAGATTCACACGTTCTTCGTCGGAGAGGTCCGTTCTTAGACACTTATCCATAAATATGATAAATAGCCATGAGGACATAACGCATCTTTGTTTCACGCCTTGCATAATATCGAAACAGTCACTGAGTTTCCCATTTACCCTTGCACTCGCTTTACTACCTGTATATAATGTTTTTACTTTGTCAAATGCTTTTTCTAGGTCAACAAATGCACAGGAAACTTTCTTTCCTACTCTCAAGCTTTTTTCTGTAATCTGTATCAAGCTAAATATCTGATCTGTACATGATCTTCCTGGCATAAATCCACTTTGCACTTCCCATATCTTTTCTTCTGTAATTTTCATTACCCTATGAATAAGAACTTTTGAGTACATTTTATTTACGACACTTAGTGAGCTGATACCTCTGTAATTACTGCAGTTACTTTCATCTGCTTTTCTTTTGTATATGGGTACGATAAGCGTTTTTCTCCAATCGTCTGGTACTTCTCCCATCTCGATACAAAAATTCATCAATTCGCACAACCTGTGAGGTATGTACTCGCCAACGAATTTAAGCATTTAAGTGGTAATACTGTCCACACCAGCAGCCTTACCGTTTTTCAAGTTCTTGATTATATCTCTTACCTCAGTGACACAGACTTCTTCAATTGGGTTTTCTCATGCATTATGTTCTATGTCACAGTTTTTTTGCCCTATTTCTTCACCTCCTAATAGTTCTTTGAAAGAGTCTTTTAAAGCGTCTACTATCCCGTATATATCATATAGCATTTCACCTTTGGCTGTTTCTCATGCTGAAATTTATTCCTTTGGAATAGAACTGAAGGGCCTATGACAAAGCTATACAAGGATGGACGAACCCTTTTCCCTAGCTGCTCGTGGAAACAATAATGACAACAACAAACATAGTTATAGTAAATGCCGACTACCCTTTTGAGTGGACGGATCGACTCAGGGACGACCTGCTGGAGTGCTATGAGACCAGTATAGTCCCTAAACGAAAAGGTTACATGGCGCAACTGCATACTCTGCGGTGCGAGAAACACCCAGAGCTCTCGGATTTTTCGCAAAAACGTCTGCGAAACCGTGCCGTGGACCTCCGGAAAAGAGATTATATAAGCGAAGCACCTACTGAACAGCAGCCAGAACAAGCCGGCAATAGAGAAAGGGAGGCGAGACTGAGACCAACCTCGAACAGGCATCCAATAGTGGAAAAACGATGCTTCAGGACCCAGGGAAACATCAACATTCAGGTTTCTCTCAAGCCCAGAGATCTGGCTGAACTGGATGATGAGCTTCGTGGAGATTTTTCCTAAGAATCCGACTTCTGGACCATCAATTGTGTTGTGTGCAATGCAGCAAGAGTTTTGGCAGCTTAGTTGACCCTAAGAATTACAGGCGAATAAATTGTCTGAACACACTGTATAAGATCTTCACAGCTATCCTTAATGATAGGATTGTTCGGAATATTGGACCTTTGTGGCGAGAGATGTATGAACAACACGGCTCAAAGAAAGGCGTACCAGGATGTCGGGAGAACCTGCTCATCGATAGATGTGTCTGTGAAGGCGCAGCATCCCATCAGCTGTTTCTATCGATGGCCTGGATTGATTACCGGAAAGCTTTCGATTCAACCTCCAATGGACTTATCATCTGTCTGTTGGAAAGCTTGAAGGTAAGTCCACACAGCGTGATGTGCATAGAGAGATTAATGCCGCTTTGGAAAACCAGATTTACTATCTCATCTGGAAAACATCGTGTGATAACTGACAGTATGACCTTTCAGAGAGGAGTGTTTCAGGGCGACACCATGAGCCCTCTCCTCTTTTTCCTCACATTATTGACACTATCTCTCGCATTCCGCCATTCCGAAGAGTACCTCTGCGGCAAACCTGGAAACCGAAAGCATAGGATCACTTATGTATTTTACATGGATGATCTTAGGATCTATGCTAGAAATAAAGAGAAACTGCATATAGCTCTAAAATTGTCAAAGAAAACACTCAAGAGATTAGAATTGAGTTCGGGTTAGAAAAATGCTTACCTTTTCCCTGGAGATACCTATACATACCTGGGCGTGCCACAGAGCCACATTTAGGACGTGACATCTATGAAGGATACTCTCCGATGCAGATACAAACGTCTCATCCGACGGATATGGTCTTCTGAACTGTCAGCGGGGAAAAAATTATCTGCAACGAATATTCTTGCCGTCCCAGTAGTACTCAATTCATTTGGAGTAGTTCCATCGACGAAGGACGAGCTCATATTCCCCGATATCGGTTCCCGAAAGGTTATGCACATGAACGAAAGCATGCACCTTAAGTCTTCTGTTCCACGACTTTACATCTCACACCGTCAAGGTAGTCGTGGAATACTGCGGGCAAAGCGGCATTTGTTCATTTTCAATTTAAAAAATATTTAATTTCATATGCATATTTGTATTTTTTTGTAAAGAATTAATCTACATGGTTGAATATATTGAAAATTGAACTGTTCGGTTGAAAAGCCCTGTTTTTGTTTATCAAAAATTAATTTGTTTAACTTGAAGTTTAACTGCTATATAATAATACTATTATATAAGCCATATTATTATAATGAAAAACACATTTTATTGCATACGTACCTCTGTTCCATGAATAGAAGCAAGCGTTGGAAACGTGTCTGTATTATAAAACAATTAATTAATAAATAAATTTGTATTCAAATAACAAAAAAGTGCAGTAATCTCGAATCTTTAAACTTCAAGCTATCATTTAATCTCAAAATGTGAATAATAATTGGCAGTCAATTTTCCCGAGTTTGGAAGTTAGATAATTAAAATTATTTTTTAGTATTTAAAATTTTCAGAACCATATACCTGTTTTTATATTAATGAAAAGCCTTTAACTTTCTTAACTTTCATACTTTCATACTTCTTTCATACTTCGTGATATAATAACTTGTACTCAAAAATATAATTTGAAATTATTCATAATTCGGATTATTTGTGGAACTGTTACATAATTGAAAAATGTTTGATGATGAGTACCTTCACCTTACCTTTTGATTAGAAGGTAAAAAAAAGTAGACTTTTCATTTGTTAATATGAAATTATCCAGGTCAACCAGTGTCATAATTTTTCCTGAAACTATTATAAAACCTATCATTAACAAAATTGTTTATTGTTCATAAACTCTGTTGCTTCATTTTTATAAGAATTGTTATAAATAAACACCCCTAACGAACATATTTAATTTTTTTGAACATTTTTTTATTGATCTTTCACACAAGATACATCTGCGATAAAAACTTTTAAAACGATGAAACTGTTTACTCTCGTGAAATTTTCTCATAGGACGAGCCATAATTTATTCACAGCCTTTTAAGTAATATATTTTTTATAGATCCACGCTCCCTTGATTACTTGTTATCTTCAATGGAGAAGTCGAAAAATGTACAATCGTAAAAACTTGTTCTCATCTTTGTGCAAACAATCAGACGGCCATATTTTGAAAATTGAAACAGGCTAATATCGCCGCAAAAAATCGGCGACCCTCGACTTTGGAAGGCAGTAGCTCCGCAGGAAAAAATGTCAGGAGGTTCCGATAGGTATTACACGAATCTCCTAGGTTTTCTTAATGAAATGGAGTTCCTTTATTATTTGTACAAAAATTTCGTTCAGAGCTGTTAAATAAAATACAAGTGAAAATGCTGCAGCTAGGCCCACTGCTCGCAGACCTGTACTTTCACATGACCCCAGAGCTAATAACATGTTGGAAAAAATTTGAAAAAATTCTCGTGTGTTCTACAACATATTCAAAATACAGTAGAGACCTAAAGATTAAAAAGTATATAAAAATGTTGTTCTTGTAAGCATTTTTGTTGAAGGTTTTAATTTAGGAATTGCATAGAGCTATCACGCCGTTTAATGAATCCAATATTTGGCTGAGAAAGAGCCTCCTGTATCCAAAAACGAAAGGACTCGTTATTGTGATTCAGGATAGGGTTGTCAGCACCAGAAATCATCGCAAATACGTTTTACATGAATACGTGGTAAACCGGTGCCGATTATGTGCAATCCATCGAGCACATTATTGATGGTTGTCGCGTAATGGCTCAAAGAGAATATACGCACAGATATAACTATGTGGCGGGCATTATAGTTCAACAACTTGTCCTAAAACTACGTCTCTTAACAGAATAGATACCTGTCTATAGATAAATAGATAGCCCTTTGAAAAAAAAAGATTACATCTTATATTGGGATGTTACTATCCAGACGGATCATTATATGCTAAGGCATGAAGTAATGACTGGAGGAATGTGAAACATGCATCCATTCATCCTTTTGTGATTTTGGCTACAGGAAATATGCACACAAGATGCACTGAACATCTTAAAAATTTAGGAGTCAGTAGGGTACTGGCAGCAGCTCAGTAGGCATTTTTATTAAATACCTGTCACATTGTAAAAAACTTCCTAGACCACCAGGAAGCAAGCGACTAAAAACCTGTGGAGTGAAACATGGTAGCTCTAAGAAAGCATCCAAAGGCGACTGTACCACTGCATGCGGATAACAGCGGTAAAAGACAATCTGCAAACTACATAATTCTCATAATTTTGTACCTACAAAATCATCGCAAATGATTTCAAACATCGTATTAAAATAACTTATCACATCCTCATCTCATGAGTCACTTGGCTTGGTCCGTGGCTATGATGAAAAATCGACTTCACCCGGGAATAAGTTTTGAAAACAAAAATGGTATTACAAGCCTCAGTGGCTCAGTTGGTTAGGCGCTCGGACTTCACCTTAGAGGTCTGGGGTTAACCCTTGTTTGAAACACTGGGGTGTAAAACACCCCACGACCATTTTTCCTTACTTCAATAATTATTTAATTAATACTGAATTTCAGTTTTTGGCTATATAACCTACATAATACTTCAAAGTAAGCTCTTAAGGGCATGTGATACTCCGGCCTGTGGTAAATCAGGTTTACTTCCCCCGGGTTTTTGTCCACAAAAATTAAAAAATTTCAAAAGTGAATTCGGAGATGCCATAGAATAGTATAACGGACGTCCCCGAAATCTTTTTTGAGGGATTATAACAAAAAAAATTATTTTGCTAAATACAAATTTTTTGTTTGTGCACGATGCTGTCAGTACACATAACCTCAAAATACACACACATGAATAAAATTTAGCAAAATTAAATTTTTTCAAATTATTCTACAAAAGAAGAGTTCGGGGACGTCCGTTAGCATGTTCGCTATCATTTCCCGAATTTTTAAGGCAAAATCTTTATTATTGTAGGAAAAAAGCCGGGGGAACCTAACACTGCTAAAATCGATCATTTTCTAAGTATCACATGCCCTTAAGATAATCTGATAAAATGTTCGAGTAAAAATATTTAATAGATTATTTGTTTAAGTCCCTGAGCTGGTACCTCTGGAAATTTTTCGATATACCTTTACCAAGGTTCTGGTGGTTCGGATTCCACCTTAAGCTATAGGTCCCCCACCATGCACTTGACTGCAACCCAGTATGACAATGACGGGGTAAAAACCAGACTTTGCCCATATGTCAAATTAGGCACACTGCTCTTATCAGATCGCTTGTAATCATCTAAGGCCGAGACAATTATAATTGAATTGATAATAATAACAATAATAATCATAATAATGAATAGTAAATAAATAGTAAATTAAAAAAGTAATGTAATAGTCACCGTACGTGAGAACACATATGTGGACATTTCAAAAGAAAATTATTTAACGTGATCCGATTTAACTTTCCTTCAGTATATTAAGACTCTTAAAATGCAAAATGGCGAATCCAATCTGGCAAACATGAATTATTACATATGTTCGGACCATGATAAAATTGATGATGCTTAGATCTTTGGGGTCGCTCATTTCAAATATCATGTTGTATTTTTGAAATTCAAAATAGCGCATCCAATATAGCGGACATGAATGCTTAAAAAAGTTAGGATCCAATATTTTCAAATTTTTTAAATCTAGAATCAGATTTCGAATTAATAACACCAAAAACCAAACTTTCACCAATCTGATCAATGTTCGAACATTTTTAATAATTCATGTCCACCATACTGGATCCAACATTCTGAATTTCAAAAATCCAACACCAGATTTTGATCCAGCAGCGCCAAAAACCTGTGTGTCACCAATTTGATCAAGGTCCTAAAATTTTTAATAATGCATGTCCACCATATTGGATCCGCAATTTTCAATTTTTAAAATTCAACATCAGATTTGAAATCAGCGACCCTAGAAAGCTATGTTCCACCAATGTTATCCAGACCCAAATATTTTTAATATTTCATGTCCGCCATATTGGATCCGCCATTTCGAATTTTGAAGATCCAACTTCAAATTTGAAATCAGCGACTCCAAAAACCTGAATAAATACTACCAGATACAAACATATTTACTGTTTCATGTCAGCCATATTGAATCCGCAAGTTTTAATGTTGAAAATTCAACTTCAGATTTAGATTCAACGACCCCAAAAACATTGAACTTGCAAATATCACATGATTCTGATGTGTTTTTTTCTAAGAAACAACAAAAGTAGCTAATAATTATTCAATAATGGTCTTCGAAAGTTCGTCAAAAGATCAACCCACACGTCTCGAAGACTTCGCGTCTTCGAGACGCGTGTTTGCCAATATTGCATCCAATGCAGTACTGTTATGTCACCAATATAAAAAAGAAATCTTTTTACAAACAAGGAAACTAATTCTGCTGAAAAATCTGACAACGATATTGGTGGGTTATGGCAGATCATGAAATGTTCTCACTTTTGGCAATCGCTGCGTCTCGAACACGCTAACAAATATATTATACACATTATATTTGTTTTGCCAATATATAAAAGTTTTTCTTATATCAACAAGATAAAAAACATATTTTTCCAATTTATACATCGGTAATAATAGACCATAAGAGGTTGTAAAAGGCTCGTCAATAGGTAATTCGACGTGTCTCGAAGACGCAAACAAATATGTCAAATACAGTACTGTAGTACTCCTAATATGAACGAATTTTTTATCATATAAACAGAATACACAAATTTTGTTTAAACTTCATAAATCGGTACTGATCGGTCATAAAAGGTTCACCAATAGGTCAATCGATGCGTCTCAAGAACGCGAACAAATACACTACATGTAATATTGTTGTGTTCTGAATATCAAAAAAATGTGTTTCATATAATAAACCTTTTTTTTTAAAACATCACATCTCGGTACTGTTTAGTCCTAAAAGGTTCATTAATAGGTCAATCGATGCGTCTCGAAAACGCGAACAAATACGTTAAATATAATATTGTCATATTTTGAATATCAAAAAAAAATTCTTATATTATTATACCAATAAGCCATTTCCCTTTCGAGGTAGACGTGACTTGCTCAGTAAGGAAAGGAGTAACGTGAGGTAGGAGGTATAGATTTTTCTAGATTCATCTAGAATTCTCGCGTTATTCATTTAAATGACACGTCCATTCCGCAACACTGCTCTGACCCAGATTGCTGATCAATCTCTCTAGCGATCACCCCAGGTGAAGAGCCTCACAAAATTGTTGTGTGGTTCCCCACTTATGGGTTCTTGGCTTCAGGCGTCATTGACTCTATTGTCACTAGCTATATATATAGCTATATAGCTTTCTTCACGTCCATGCATTTTTTCATGCAAGTTCTCTTGTTTCTCTGGCTTCTTATGTCTCTTTGGATTAATGTCTCGTTCACCATTTTTGGAAGAGGAGTAATGCAGAGTTCTTCTGCATTATTGCTAAAGTGTTTCAATTTAAGCAGTAATGCAGGATAATTTTGCAGAGTACTTGCAGAGCTATCTCAGGGATATTATGAAGTAATTTGCGAAGAATTTTCAGAGAATTTTTCCAACCAGGGTAGAACTACACAACTAACTTTGAGACTACATTAATGTGTATTATAACACTAAATTTGGCAGTGGTTTCAATTGAGGTTTACTGAGGTGTACCGCAACATAAAAATATAATACAATATTTTGAAAAGTCGAAGATTTTGAAAAATTGTTCATTAATATTTCCAGGAGTTCTGATTAGAGTTATTTTTACAGTAGAAAATATTACATCAAAATGTTACGCCTAATGTTTACTAATCATAATAAAAAATTCGTAAAAAATTTTTTTTCTTGAACAGTTTTTTACAAAGTACAGTATCTTTAATTTCAAATTATGATTAGCCGATATGGTGCGTGGCGTCAGAGGGATAAAACCCTGAAAAGCTTCGTAAATATAAGATTAACCAAACTAAAACTAAAAACTGTTGACAATTTTTGGAATATTACCAATAGTATATTGCGTGACGAGGGTCGAAAGGCAACGATTTCACGAGCGTGAAGTTGGCTGCCCGAGCGAAGCGAGGGCTAATATCACACGAGAGTGAATCGTTGCCTTGGCCCGAGTCGCATACAATTTGTTTCATCAAATCGATAATCGAAAATTCGCCTTGAGGCCTGTGAAGCGGATCGACAACCGAATTTTCTTACCTAGGGTTGAAAATTCGATTGTCGATCCGCTTTACAGGCATCGAAAGTCCAATTTTCGATTGAGGTATGATGACAAATTTTTTTTTCTTCAATTTTCGTAATTTATTAGAATTTTACAAATGTATTGAAATTTTGAAAATTTTCAGAAATCTTGGAATTTGATCAAAATGCGGATTTGCAAGTTCAATGCGGGTTATCGGGCTGAATTCGGGTTGTCGCGTTCAGTGCGGGTTGGTGGGCTGATTGCGGATTGTCGGGTTGATTGCGGCTCTGCGGGCCAACCCGCAAACTCGACCCGCGCGGATCAGGTTATTATTTTTTTCGCACACCCCTAATAAAATCCCACATTAAGCACACATAACGTAATAAACAATATTGAAATTGTTATTTGTCAATAGAATTTTGAAGGATTTTACTTTATTATTAAAACTAGTAATAATACGTGCGCTATACAGCACGTTACAGTGCGTGGGAAACATTGCGATGCCAATTCATATACAAATATAAAACTAGATTACTATGATTCCAATTCAAAATTTCAGTTTCAGATTTTTTTTAATTCAGAATATTTCAGAAATGCAGAGGGAATCAGATAAATATAACAAAATTAAGGGATTTGAGAGAATTTTGAATATTTGAAAAATTCAAGAAATTTAGAGAATTTCCTGATTGCTTTCAATATTCTGAATTCAGGGGACTCAAGAAATTTAGTGAATTCAGAGAATTGAAAAAATTTTAGGAATTTCAAGAATTTAGAATATTTAAGGAATTTCAGCAATTCTGGGGAATACAGAATATTCAAGGTTTCAAGAAAATTCCGAATAATAAAGGAATTCAGGATTTTCGAAGATTACAAGGACTTCAGAGAGTTTCAGAGCATTTCGGGAATTCAAGAAACGACAAGAATTCATAATATTCAAGGAATTTAGGAAATTCAGAGATATCAAGGATTCCAGGATATTCAAGCAATTCAGAGAATTTAATGTATTCTTGAGCATTCAGGTTATTCAAGAAATCAAGAATATTCCAAGAATTTCAGAAATTCAAAACACTCAAAGGATTCACCAAATTCAGAATATTCAAGGATTCAAGGAATTCTGAGAATTTAGAATATTTACCAAATTCGAGGATTTTAAAGTATTCAGTGAAATTTAAGGATTTCAGAACAATTTGAGAATTTAAGGAATTTAAATAATTTATGAAAATCACAATATTCAAGAAATTTATTTAATTCAGACAATTTCAGCGAATTCATAGAATTTTTCAAAATGAAAGGAATTCAGAAAATTTCAGAAATTTTAGAGCATTAAAGAAATTTAAGAAATTCATGAAATCAAAGAAACTATTAGAATTGAGAGAATTAAAGGAATTTAGAGAAGTCAAGGAATTCAGTCTATTCCGAATATTCAAGTAGTTAAGTAGTTCCAGGATTTCAGGGAATTTCATGAATTTCAGAGAATTGAAGTGAATCAAGGAATTCAAAGAATTCACAGAATTTCAGAAATTCGGAATATTAGAAGAATTCAGGAAATTCATAATATTCAAGAATTGTAGACATAACAGAAAATTCTAAGAATTCAGAGATTTTCATTGATTTAGAGAATATTACAAATCATCATTGCTTTAAATACAAAACATTCAATTTTGAACGAAGAAATGAGCATTTTTTATTGATATTTTTCTACATAATTTACTAAGAAGGTTGAAAACTCCACACCTGCTGGAAATGAAGGAACTCTAATTGTAATCGGTTTTTAGCAATATTAAAATTTTTACAGAAACTAATATCAGAAGTAAAATTTATTGAAGGTTTTTTCTTCACTCTAAGTATTATAATTTGGAAAAAATAATTAACTTTGAACTTGAAAAGAAAATTGAAGGAACATAGTAAGCAAAACGTCAAATATATTTATTTACAATTATTAATTTCATTTTGTTGTACAATTTCAAAGATTCAAAATTTATCAAAAAAATTGCATAAATTATCAGTTGAAAATTATTATTTCTCTTTTACAAGTATAAGCTTCTAAACCTTAAATAAGAAAAAAAACAAAAGCATGTCTGCGAAAAAACTTTATTCTGCGAACAAAATGTATTAGCTGATCACACTTGTGTATTATTAAATTAGTAATACCCAGGAAAGAAAAAGAATGAATAACAATCAAATTAAATTTGGAAAATAGCAATAAAGAGAGAATTACATTGATTAGTATGTATGAAAAAAAGGAAATAATAACCAAGCATAAAAAAGGAAAAGGGATAATAAATAAAAAAAAATCGGAATATCGCTCGAAAAAGAAGGAAGAAAATAATGCACAATGGATTAAAATGGATAAGCAATCGGCACTTGTTTATTTTCCATGAATAGAAAATTGTGTTTCATCAAGAACACAATTTACAGTATCATTCATTTTAACTATTCATAAAAATATACCTTAATGAATAAGAATGTAGGTTTCTTGTATCGACGCACATTCAAATGAAATATTTACACTGAGATGATTCATATTACATATATTTGAAAAAATTTTGAATTCATAATCTGCTAATTGAATTTTCATCTGGATTTACCGGAAAGGAACTCCAGATATGAGTAGGCAGTATTTGTCCCTTATGCTGAGCGTAACTGACAGCGTCGTTGACAGTTGGGAATAGTGTAAAATAGCTTTCCTTTCGTTCTGCGAGGTCACATTTTCGTATTGTGTCAAAAACTGGTCCTGTGAAAATAATTATTCAAACGATATATGATTAAAATAAAAAATTATTATATTTATTAATGAATATGTTTATTTTTGTATATTTACTTATTGCTTATTGCTGAATTACCAAAATTAATACGTATATTCAAACTTAATTAAATATAGAAGTTTTAGAAAACTCAGTTACAAAATGAAAAGTAAAAATAAATTAGTATACTGAAAGAAAATTCTGGCAAATTACCTGAACATCCTGCAATATAGAGCGAAACTTCAATTTTCTTGTATTCTTCAACCAAAGACCTAAGCATTGCCACTCCAGCTGGATCAACATGGATCAAGGCCGAAAAGTCCAAAATCAGAACTCTCAGCTACGAAAATGATATTTTTTACAATGAATTTATTGTTTTTCTTAAAATGTCTATTTCTAATGAAACGTTTCTTCATAGCTCGTTCTTTCTGACAATGATTATTATAATCTACACTTTCAGAAAAAAAAGTTTTTCGAAACTACTGAAAAGAATATAACTTTAGAATATCGATCATAATAATATGTAATCAAACAGTTTACAATTGACATGCTAACCTCATAAAAATTCACACGTGATTTTTAATTTGAATATTATCTTGCAAATTTTATCAATGGAATCTGTAGCTTCATAAAGTGGGACCAAAAACATAACTAAGCCAACACTAAAAGCGAGTAACAGAAAATGAACATATGAATCCGAATATCTGTCTTTAAGGCAGTATGGCGTCTCATTAATAAATAATCTGTAATTGGAAATAATGTTTTATTATAAATTGAATTTTTTGAAATATTTTTACTTTGTTGCTGTACAAGTACGGCATGCCGGTAACAGACGAAGTCTCTTGGGACGTGCACGTATCTCCTTCGAAACCCACATTCGAATATCCAGCCTGAAATTAGAGCGGCAGTACTTCATACACATTTCTTGTCGCCGGATAATAAACTATTTAAAATTTGGGATTGTACCAAATAATCTCCAAGACTATTAATCACCGTTTTTAGTCACAGAGCACCGACAATGCAGAACTGCAATTTTTTGTAAATATTTGTATTCACTGATACTGTAATCAACGTTCAGAAATTGGAGAAAATTACAACACTTTTGGGGAAAACGGTACTTCCTTTCCGTACGCATTTTCAAAAATAAATTTGAATGGCATCAAATCGCCTACATTCAGAAATGAATAACTTTGATTTTGACAAATTCAGCATCCAAAAATTCCAGTAGTAAAATTAAAACATCATGGGAATTTTTTAATTAATGTCTTTGGAATTTCCACTTAGACACGTTGTCATTAATATATTCAAAATGAGTCAAACAATTTTGATTCAAAAAACGTTATATAGAACAAAATTTTTAATTTGATAAAAATAAAATCAACACATTTATTTTGAAATCATACTAATTTTGAAACATCCAAATTAAAACGTTCAAGATGGTAAAATTAAATAATTGATCGGTTGTCAAATTAGAATGGTAAAAATTTAGAAAATCTTAAATACAAATTTTCAAAATTGAACAATACGAAAGTGCTTAAACTAGCTCCAAATATTGTATGTTGAAGCCTTAAAAATCGTCTCCGAAACTGAAAAAAAATTATTCGAAGAGCAAACAGTAAATTTGAATGACTCAGTTGTGAAATTGTTCATTTTGAAATGCTAAAACGATAATGCTAATTAATACATTTCACTTTCATGTTTTCATTTTGATATTGTTCAATTTCGATCACTTCAATTTGAAATCTTATAAAGTTCTCAATATTTTGACATTTTCCTATTTCAAGATATGTTTCACATTTTGAGGTTTTTTTCAAATAAATAAAACTTCATTCCAAACAATACTTCATTTCCATACGTATTTAGGAAATTCAATTAAATATATTTTGCAAAACTTTTAACATCTTCAATTTCAGTTTTTAAATAGTTCATTTCCAAATATTAATAAAAAATGTTATAGAAACGTCTTTATATAAAAAAAATTTGAATTGCGAAATTATTGGAATTTTCTATTTATGCAAAGATTTAAAAAAATGTTCTCCGCTTACAATGTAGTTTCAAATTGATAACAATTCGTTGTCAAGGACAATTCGTTCAGTTCACTGATTGCCCCGTATCAAAGCTGTTTCATTAGTTTAACCAACAATAAAAGTTATTTTTATCAATTAACTGTTACTTCCGAGTATATGCTTTGAAATTTGATCTCAATATATTAGATTATATTCAAATTCAATTTTCTGAAATTGAAACATTCAGAGATCAATAATTTCGATTTCGAAAAATCCAACGTCAAACCATTCCAGTAGAAAAATGAAAATATTATGGAAATCTTTCATTTTGTTTCATTTGAATTTACATTTAGACACGTTGTCATTAGTATATTCAAACTAAGAAAAACATGTTTAATTAGAAACAGTAAACACGTTCTATAGAATGAAATTTCCCATTTAATGGGCATCAAATTAAGGTATTGTTTCTAATATCGCGCTAATTTGGAAAATTCCAAATTAAAACGTGCAAAATGGAAAATTTTTTAAATATAAAGTCTAGAAGTTGAACGGATTAAATATTATAGTACAGTACAGCAAATTGAGACAAGTATTTCTATTTCCAGGCGGTTTGTGTATTGTCAAATTAAAATTCATTAAAATTGAAAGTCTTCAAAATTAAAAAAATAAATTTATTCCAAGACTGAAAAGTAAATTTCAATGGTTTGGTTCTCAAATTGATTATTTCAGAAAGCTAAATCAAAGCTAGAAATTGATACATTGTTACTATATATTTTTATTAGGAGATTTGTAATTTCGATGGCTTTAACTTGAAATCTAATAAAGTTTTCAATGTTTTGAAAATTTTCAACTTTAAAACATGTTTTACTTTCAAAGATTTTAATGAGGAAAACTTGATTAAAAAACCTTGAAACTTGAATTTTTTAATGTATGTTCAATTCTGAAATCTATTACGGCTATCCGTTTCAAATAAATCATTCTGTCACTTTTTTCATTTAAAGCAGTGGAATTTCCCTGAGAATCAGGGAAAGTTCAACATTTTTCCAAATACTTAGGTTCTTCAAGAATGAAGAATACTAGATAAACATTTTTCATTTGTAAATTATTTCTCTTTTTTAAGTTCTTTCTAAGAAAACGACACCATTCAAAGCAGGAATTGAAGTGACTCTCGACTTTTCAATGCGAAAGCTTCTATGATCAGTTCCTGATAAAATGATTTTAAGCTGTGATGATATAAAGCTTCTAATATCCAACTAAGAACGATCTATGTACTATGCTCTGTGCTCTATGTATGAATACTCTACATGAAAGGAGTATGCTTCAAATTCATTTACCCCTAGGGTTTTATAATTTTTTCTTTTCACGTTGACAATACAATGGAAATATGTGAAAAGCTCATGATTTGAAGAAAACGTAACACAGCATTGAATTTCTAAGGGGGATTGTAGTTTTTGTTACAAAACCAACTAAAATTACCATCGGACAGGTACTAAGTTGCCTTTTCCACTCGTGTGAGGACGTCAAGTTTTTTACCATGTCTTTACATAATGTAACAACATTCACCTTATTTGTCGATTCTGCATTTTCCTTTTCTGAATTTTTCAACCTCAATGCCAGTTCCTTTTGGGGAACCACTTCTGCTGTTTGATAGACTTGTTTTCGGAAGTGCTGCCGAGAAGCAAAGTTCAAACCACCACAATAATGCAAAATTTTGACCCCTGGTACTTCCACTGTCTGCAAATTGTATACCACTTTAATAACATATTTTTTATCCTTTCATTTCATTAATATTTTATCTCTCCTATTTTTTAATTTATGCAAGCCAAATATTGTATTTAAAATTTAGACTCTGGAAAATTTATTTTCTGGCAAAAAGGAAATTACTGTTAGATCATACTCCTTTGTATCTCTTGACGTCCAAGAAGAATTCTGTACCCGGAACAAGGGCCAATTTGCATGTGTAAGGTCTCATTGTTAAAGTCAACAAATTTCCTATACATAAAGCTGCACCGACGAAAAGACCATATTCAACATCTAAAATTACTACACTGAGAAAAGTCATTATCCAGATGCCAGCATCCATTTTTGACATTCTCCAAAATTTCAGCAAGTCCTTTACTTGTAGCAACATTCCTTTGAGTGCGACTATTATAATTCCAGCAAGGATGCACTGCAATTTTAAAATTTATTATAAGATTTTTTCGAAAAAATTTTATATTGAAAAATTATTTACATTTTTCCTTGAATGAATACTTACCCTTGGCAGAAGTTCAAAAAAGGGACCAATCCAAAGTAAGACACTTAATAAAATGCTACAAGAAATAAAACTGGCGAGTTGAGTCCGACCACCTACAGTTTGTTGAATTAACGATCTGGACAACGAGGCACATGAAGGCATGCAGGAAAAAAATGATCCAACAAGGTTTCCAAGACCCTAAAATCAATTCAGATTTTATTATCAAAAAGAATTTTCAATTGCGTGTTTTGTTTGGGTCGTCAAATTGAATTCTAGAATATAGGTCGTTATTTTGTTTTCTACTTAGATACTTGTAACGTTTAGATTTTACGACATTGCAAAGTATTGAACGAAATACATTTTTCTGTTGACGAAGTTAGCTTTCAAAAATTGAATTATTGTTCTATATTCTCATATATTATAGAATGATACATCAATTATTACACTGTATAATAAAAAATGTTGTTGATTAAAGTCTGATGAATGATCATTTTCAAAAAGTAAAGTTGGACAAAATTCAATGTAAATTTTACCTATAATATTTCTTATTAAAAAACAATGCCACTTCTTAACTCACAAAAATTCATGGTTATGTATAAACTTACAGAGCTTTCTGTTTGTTTTAACCGTACTTCTCGTTAAAACATAAGTTTACCAGATTTCTGGTGAAAAAAATATTCCAGCTACATTCTACAGAAATTTTTCTGCTCCCTCATAAATAAGCGATTTCAATTAAATTGTTATTGAACTTGAATGGTTGAAGTAAATTAAATAATTATTCATTGAGAACTATGCAAGAATAAAAAATAATTACCCATATATAATAATTTATCTTCCCAAGCAGTATAATATTTTGTTTTTACAAAATATGGGAGGTATATATAACTTCAAATTTTGTTGTACACCACTTCGATGAATTCTTGTGAATGCATGTGCTTATAGGTAAATAAAGCTGATTTCAGTGATTGCATGTGATTGAAACAAGAGGAATGCACGCGATTTTCGGCAGATGAAAGTGACAGCTGTAATTCCGGAGTGATTGCAGGTAATTAAAATTGATTGTTAGATGGATGAAAGTGATTGCAAGTGATTGAGACTGATTCTCTGATGAATGCAAGTGATCATCATTTGAAAATTATGTAAGTGATTGTTAGTGATTTCAGGAGTCTTTTCATGATTTCAACTGATTTCAGGGAAATGTTAATGATGAATTCAAGTGATTGCCTGAGACTGCAACTGATTTTACATAAATTCAAGTGACTTTTGGTAATTAAAAGTGATTGCAGGTGATTGCAACTGATTTCAGGTGAATGCAAGTAATTTGTAGTGATTGGAACTGATTAAACTCAATTTTACGTGATTACAATAATGTTTGGACACTAGATGCAAGAGTTATGTATCCCTGAAAAAAATTATTAATAAACTCTTGTTTAATTTTTACCTGAGCAAATAATTCTTGATTTGGGTTGACTTCGTAGTTGAGTTTTTGAGCAAATATTAATGCCATCGACATTGATATGGTGTAAGAGACCATTGTGATGATAAAACTATCTAAAGCTACAGCACCTAATAAACCAAAAGGTGGCAGTTTTGGCTCTGGTAATCTGAAAATTTCAATTAATGTTACTGGCAAAATTGCTAATAAGTTCTAGAAAAATGTTAATGAATGTTCAATAAATAATAAATGATATTTGAGAAATTAAATATTAGGATATCATAATTACCCCACAGGTATATCCCCCACGGTAATTATACCATAAGTATCTGCCATGTTCATATACATTGATGACACCGTACCCAGCACAACAACAATCATTTCTATCGGTATTGGTATTGAGCATCGCTTTGCTGCTTGTGGCTAGAAATATTCAACACAAGATTTATGTAGAATTATTATATAATTGTTTATAATTTCAATGTATTTTCACACTTTGAAAGATATAATTACCTTCAACACTTCATTATTGATCACAATTGCAATTATGGTAATTGAGGAAAGGATCATCGCAGATGCATTAACATTTTCTATGTTAGTCACAATGTCGACGTAAGTCTGAAAACACATTTTTTATGTGAAAGTATATGGTAAAATATAACCAATTTAACTGATTTCGATTATTTGTATTGCAAGCTTTATTGTGATTACTTCACGACAGTTTTTATTGTACTTTTCTTACTTGATTTATTTTATTTACTGTAAATACTTTTATTCCTTTTTAAAAATCAACATTAGGTTTCTTTCTCTGATATTATTCGAGTAGTTGAACCACTTTTTACTTGAAAAGTAAATAACCAATCTCACCTACTGATTCGTTAATGGGAAACATAATTATACCATATATAAGAAATTGCGAATAACGTGTCTACGTAGTTATCGTGCTTCATCCGTTATGTCAAAGAATCGCTTCCGCTTAAGCTAGACTGTCTGAACTCACTTTTCCGGGATATCACTTTTAGACTTGTTTTGACTAGACTAAAGAGAAATTGAGAAAGGATCATTTCCCCCATAAGCAATCTGATTACGTTTTCAGTGGAATAACCCCATAGAGTGTAGCTCAGAATATAAAGTCTACTTTTTTCAATGCCTACGTTACGTCATCACAATCTTTATACAATAAACTACTATTCTCCTTATTAACCTAAGTTTCGTTAAAAATATATTTTAAGCATAATCAATTATTTTTATATATAATCATACACAAATTCGGGAGATTTTGGTGGTAATGAGAGGGGGGGGGTAAATCTTACTTATTCATATTTAACGCATCCTTTTACATTTTGGGATACATTCCTCTTAATTCGGGTTTGAAAAATGTAATTCTTATAAATTTGTAATTTGATACTTGTAAATCTTCAAAGTTCAGTTTGCATTCTTAAAAATTAGGCATTGTAGAATTTTTAGTTTTTAAATTAAAAGGCTTTAACGATTCTGATAAAAAATTACAATTTCAAGTAATTGCAATCATAAAATTATTAATATTGACCATTTCATATTGAAATGTAGCAACCAGGTCTTCGGAACTTTTTTCAGTTCCTCGCACTCTTAAAGTATGAGTTGAGTATGAAATGAGTTCTTCATATTGATTTGTTTCCATAAATCACTCAACGAGAAAGAAACTTATTGTTTGACTCTACAGAAAATTATTAAATTAAGATCGAATAGAAATCTATTTTATCATGAATAATTTTATGCAAAATGAGCATGAAAAGGATTCAGAATTAACAAACAGACTTCTAAACTACCTCACTTTTCGGCTCATTGGAGACCATAATAACCAATTGAAAAAAGAGGGAGACAGAAAAATTGTTAATCTAATTATTGTCATTTTATAAAAGATTCGGTTTCGAGTGCAAAAAGAACATGTTTAATTACAAACAAAATATGATCCTTTGCGGATAAAGCTCTCGGTCCGAAACTGTACAATTGCCTTTAGATTATTTGGTACAAATATTCTGTTCAAAAATTAATCCTTTTAAACATATAGTGGATCAAGCGAAACCGACTCTTTTGAAGCGCTTTAATATTGAGGGTCGTGACATTTTTCCTAAATCTGATGTTTGTTTTGAATTTTCTACTTTGAGAATTCAAAATTGGAAAGGTTAAATTTGTTTAAATCTATAACGTTTTGATTTTCAAAATACTCTTTCTATCAGGGCTTCCATTTAAAATTCTTATATTATGAAAATTAATCATTTTAAATTGTTTCATATGGAGCACTTCAATTTGACGGTTCTACACTTTCTTCTTTTCTATTATAAAACCAGATAAGACATTCAAAAATTACATAACATCGAATTTCCCCAAAAAATGGAAAATTTCCAATTTGAAGTTTAAAAATATTTCACGGTTTCAGCTTACAGCATTCCAAATTGTATAATTTTAGGTTAAAATTCAAACATTCTTTAAAAAAAAACTTGTTTAAACCAAAGATTGGTTCTTATTCCGTATTTCAGCGATTAAAAATAATGACCCGTTGTTATCTCTAAAGCACATGTGCTTGATAAAAAACAAGATTTCTAGATATGGAAAGATCCCCTTGATATCATTGAACGAGATTCTTATCAGCATTTTTATTCAATTTGACTTCTTAAATTATGCCAAATTTTAAATAGATCGATCAACACCCTGAGATTGCGCGGGCCTAGAATTATATGTTTAAAAAATTGGTAATTCCTAAAATGTTGCAAAAATCAATAATAAAAATGTTGGCTGCCATTCTTCAGAATTTTAATATGTACCCATACCTAGTTTATTTATGTTGATAGAATTACTTTACCAACCAATTTTTTTTTCCTCCACTCTTCTCAAAAAATTAAAAAAAAAATTAATCATGAAAGTATAGCTCATAAGAACCACGTGCTTCTCGAAAAAGCTTTATACCCTAGTATCACATATTCTTCAGCTTTTGTAAATATTTGTTTCTTCATATGATCATTAATGAATTCACAAAAATAACCATACATTTCCAGGCACTTTTTTATAACTTTTATAATTTTTCTGGCAACTTTTCAGACATTTCTTTATCAAATTCAAGATATTTTTGGTAAATTTCAGGCAATTTTCAAGAACTCAATGCCCTAACTTTGAGACCACGACTCTGCTGGCTTATTCTTTAAGTTTCTATCGTAAAAGTCAAAGTTTCTATGCAAGTACTGTTAGACCACTTTTTTTTAGAAATACACCAGTGAGTGCAATGGTTGGACACCTCACAAGGTTTGGCCATCTCATTTGAATATTCTCATATGAAAGAATGCTCACAAATAAAACTAATAACAAATAGTGTATGATAAAGTGCAAACAATTCCGCAGTGTAGTTGATAGGTTAGTACAGTGTAGTGCGTTTAGGCGCATATGTACCACTTCTTCGATTCCTTATTTACCGACATTTATTTTGGATCATACCAATCCCATATAAAAGTTTATGTACTAATAAATTTTTAATACTACAAACAACAATTTCCAAAATTATATATTTTTTGTATTATAATTATCAAAATTCATTAGGACATAAAAGTTCCTTAGTCACTTTTCTTCATTTTGCCGAACGTTCATTTTGACATCTCGCGTGAATTTCGTATGATACACAAACAATGCCGGTAAAGTGGGAATCAGATGAGTGTTACATACGTTTAAGAGCATGTAGCAGTCTGTCACGTGATCAATTACATGTAATTATATTCGGCGGCTTTATCATCATTATAAAAATCTGGCTTAAACAAAATAAAAACTCAAGTGGGCCAGACAGATGTGCCCTTGTATATTTGGAACCATTTTCCGAGATTTCAGTACAATATATTCAATTTCATAATTATGAAGCCGTCAAATATAATAACATGTAATTGGTTACATGACAGATTTTCATATGTCCTTCAATGTCAATGTAATTATGCCGGTGATGCTGAATGAGAATGAGTAAGATATTTAAAGGAAAAGCTGTTGAGGTTAGGAGCGTCCGCTTGTTGCAAATTATTATTTAAAAAAATAGCTGCGATACATATATGTATATAATTAAAAAAAAGAGTTAAACAACCACCTTAAGGTCCCACTAAGAGCAACTGCCATCTAAAAAGAAAATGTCAATAGCCCCCAGTAGAACCGCGGTAAAATACACCTATGGCCACGTCTCACATCCGTGAGATGGGTGGTCACAGGGCACGACGAAATCACACTGACAGGCCGGCGAAACCCTCGTGTGTCTTGAGGACACGAAGCGACCCAAGGATGACAGCTTTCTGCATCCATCTCGCAAGTGCCTTGGCATATTTTTGGCACGCGGGTATGGCTTTAAAGTTACGAACCAGTGATAATTTAGCACCTCCGAGAGCACCTATCACAAGGACAATTACTTGTACCGAATATTTTGGATACAGTCGTTGGGGATGGGGTCAACTTTGCACGTAGCAACTTTGCACGTCGATGGCCAGACGGACAACTGTGCACGTCGTTGGTCAGACGGACAACTGTGCACGTGCCATCTGTGCACGTGCACAGTTGTCCAAGTACCAACTGTGCACGTGCACAGTTGTCCAAGTGACAACTGTGCACGTCTAAATTTCGACGTGCACAGTTGTCCAAGTACCATCTGTGCACGTGCACAGTTGTCCAAATGACAACTGTACACGTCGAAATTTAGACGTGCACAGATGGACTCCTGTGCACTTAAACGTGCACAGATGTCACTTCCCTAACTGTGCACGTGTACAGATGTCACTTGTCCAACTGTGCACGTGCACAGATGTCCCTTGCCTAACTGTGCACGTGCACATATGTCACTTGCCCAACTGTGCACGTGCACAGACGTCCCTTTCCCAACTGTGCACGTGCACAGATGTCACTTGCCCAACTGTGCACGTGCACAGATGTCACTTGCCCAACTGTGCACGTTTATGTCCTTACGTAAGGGTTTATACGAGGGTGATCCTCTGTATCTATGTATAATGAATTTTTAACAGTTAAAATTATTAAATCCTGGTGGAATAGAGCGTATTAACTTTCTGAATGTTAGTTTGAAAATATTTCAAATATTATTTTTAAGAAATTATTCTTTTCAAATTATTGAAGATATATGAAAATCTCTCTTTGTTCGACCTGAATGCCTCCAATTTTCTGAATGCCTTGCTTTCTCTGAATTTCTTCAATTCTCTGAATTCCTGGAAATCTGTGAATTCTTCGAATTTTCTGAATTCTTTGAATTCTCTGAATTCCTTGAACTCTCTGAATAACCAAAATTCTCTGAATTCCTTCAATTCTCTGAATTTCTGGAAATCTGTGAATTCTTCAAATTTTCTGAATTCTTTGAATTCTCTGAATTCCTTGAACTCTCTGAATTACTTAAATTCTCTGAATTCCTTGAATTCTCTTAACTCCTTGAATTCTCTGAATCCTTGAGTTCTCAGAATCCTAGAATTCTCTGAATTCCTTGAACTCTCTGAATTACTCAAATTCTCTGAATTCCTTGAATTCTCTGAATTCCTTGTATTCTCTGAATTCTCGGAATCCTCTGAATTATCTGAATCCTTGAATTCTGTGAATTCCTTGTATTCTCTGAATCCTTGAATTGACTGAATACTTCGAATTTTCAGAATTCTCAGAATTCTTTGAATTTTCTGAATTCTTTGACTTCTCTGAATCCTTGAACTCTCTGAATTCCTTGAATTCTGTGAATTCTTCGCATTCTCTGAATTCCTTCTAACTCTCTGAATTCCTTCATTTCGCTGAATGCCTCCAATTCGCTAAATGCCTTGCTTTCTCTGAATTCCTTGAATTCGTTAAATTTGTTAAATTCTCTGAATTCCTTGAATTTTTTGAATTCGTTGAATTCCTTGAAATCGCTGAATTTCTAGAATTCGCTGAATTTCTAGAATTCGCGGAATGCATTTAAATTTGCTGAATGCTTAGAATTCTCTGAATTTCTTGAATTCTCGCAATTCCCTGAATTATCTGAATAACCTGAATTCTCTAAATTCCCTGAATTCTCTGCATTCCCTGGATTTGTTGAATTCTCTGAATTACTTAAGTTTGTTGAATTCCTTCAATTCGCTGAATGCCTCCAATTTGCTGAATGCCTTGCTTTCTCTGAATCCCTTGAATTCCGTGAATTCTTCGAACTTTTTGAATTCTTTGAATTCTCTGAATTCTTTGAACTCTCTGAATTACTTAAGTACAACCCTTACATAAGGAGATAAACGTGCACGGTTGGGCAAGTGTCATCCGTGCACGTGCACAGTTGGGAAAGGGACATCTGTGCACGTGCACAGTTGGGCAAGGGACATCTGTGCACGTGCACAGTTGGGCAAGTGACATCTGTGCACTTGCACAGTTAGGAAAGTGACATCTGTGCACGGCAAAGTGCACAAGAGTCCATCTGTGCACGTCTAAATTTCGAGGTGCACAGTTGTCCAAGTATCATCTTTGCACGTGCACAGTTGTCCAAGTGACAACTGTGCACGTCTAAATTTCGACGTGCACAGTTGTCCAAATGACAACTGTACACGTCGAAATTTCGACGTGCACAGATGGGCTCCTGTGGTCATGGACGTGCACAGATGGACGTGCACAATTGTCCGTCCGGCCATCGACGTGCACAGTTGGGCACGTGCAAAGTTGCTACGTGCAAAGTTGTCCGTCACCCCAGTCGTTGCAGCTCTCTTTTAAGGTCTTGATACCTCTCCTCTTTTTCTTTCTCCTTTGCAGTGATGTTGTATTCGGACGGAGCCGAGAATTCGATCACGAATATCGTTCGTTTCTCGAAGTCTTGGAGAACAATGTCAGGCCTCGAGTGCGCAACGGAGACTGCTGCCCGAAAATCGTAGTTCCAGAAAATCTGGCACTTCTCGTTTCGGACAATTGACTCTATATCCCTTGGAGCTTTCGGCAGGGCAGAATCGCGACCAACACCGTAAGAGCGACAAAGGTGGTAATAAAGTACTCTGATATATATATAACCACCCATCTCACGGTTGTGAGACGCGGCCGTAGGTGAGATTTACTGCGGTTCTACTGGGGGCTATTGACATTTTTTAGATGGCGGTTGCTCTTAGTAGGACCCTGCGGTGGTTGTTCATCACTTTTTTTTGAAATTATATATATATATCTAACTAAAAACTTTTAAGTTTTAATTACACTTGGTGATTGAAGATACAGGATAGTAGTATTCTAACCAATATATCTGGAAAGAAAATGACTAATATATTTGAAAAAATTAATTTTCAATGGTTTAAGCTTTATAGATGTTATAGCCAACGGCGATGCCACGCTGAAAACACCAGTTCCCGTAAGATCACTGAAGTTAAGCAGCGTTGGGCGCGGTTAGTACTTGGATGGGTGACCGTTCGGGGATACTGCGTGGTGTTGGCCCGTCGTGGGTGTGGTGGACCCACACTGGTAGTATTTATCCACCTAGAAACACTACCCGAATCGGGTAGTGAGGCAATGAACTTTCGAGTTCGAACTGCTAATCAATTTTTTTTTTTTTTTTTATAGATGTTATATGCATGACTGTGCTTTCAAAATCACTAATCTATAAAACCTGATATTGTTAATGACTGTATTTTACAACATTTCAGTATGGCCAATCATACAATCATTGGCCTATGCTAATAGTAGCCTGACGTCGGATCCTTATAGTTTCCGACGTGAATTGATGTAGGAAACTCCGTCGAGTATTGGCATCCTTTCCGATGTTGGATCCGACGTCAGAAACTATTAGGATCGTGTGTCTTGAGGACACGAAGCGACCCAAGGATGACAGTTCCTGCATCCATCTCGCATGTGCCTTGGCATATTTTTGGAACGCGGCCGTGCGGGTATGGCTTTAAGGTTACGAACGTAGGGGCCAACGTCGGGTTTTTCAGTAGGGTAGTGTGTTTTACAAATTGTTAAACGGGAAAAATTCCTCAAGTGGTCAATTATTGTACCAATTACCCTGTTATTGATTTTGTTTTAAAGTTTGAGAATTGCCCAATTTTTGAACCTACTTTAGCCTCACAAGACCTCAGAGTGGAAATCGATCTATTAAAAAATGTGCACAGCTTATAAGGGACACAAAATGAATGTTTTCAGTGCAGGCTGTTTTTGATTTCCATTTTTTTTGTCCCCGCCTGTGAGATATATATTTAGAAGATTTTATATCATTTTTCTTGCTAAGCTTGATATTTTATACCATAAAGCATAGAATCTAGAGAAAGTCAATTCAAAATGCAGTTTTGTTTACTCACGAGAATAACTTTGAAGAGTCCTTTCCGTTTGTGTAGTTGGAGACCGAAGAGGTCCTTTATTTGGGATGTGAGAACGTGAACGGCGGCTCCAGTTGTAAAACCACTGACCAAAGTTTCAGACAAAAGGGAGGATATGACGCCCAGTTGTAGGAGATACATTGCCAACTACGAGACACAGTTTATGTCCATAAATATGGATGGATGTAAAATCTGACCTAGACTTCCTTTTTACGAGCCATAAAATAATATGTACCTGCATCAGAGCCACCATGAATGTAACCGCCGTAGCTACTTCCGTTGGTGTGTATTGGCCATTTTCAGAATTCAGACCTAAAGTATTGTTGCTAAGGGCTGTGCTATTAGCTGTCCCCAAAAATGTAGCGTGACTTAAAACTACTTTTCCAGTCATCATGCATATCACTGCAAAAGTACCTGTAGCACAATAATTTTTTAAAGGAAAAATTCTTAAAAATCATTAGGGTGGCCACAAAATTTCATTTTTAAAATTCTCTGACTTTTCCCTGACTAATTTTTCATTTTTTGTCACCGTTAATATTGGAAGACCAAAATTCTAATCTTCTACATTTTTAACATAGTATATTTTTAATAATATTATATATTATATATAATATATTAGAATTATTTGGCTGCAAGATTAGGTGAAGTTAGTCACATAAGGAAAATTTTTACTGTAAAAGGATTCCTGTTGAGACAAATGAAAATTCTCTCAACCTCAAATTTAAGAGGAAATTTCATTCACGTCAAGAACCATCCTTTTGTCACAAGAGAACATTTCTCTGAGTGAACTAATTTCTAATCCAAAACGTGACTAAAAGTGTCTAATGCACATTAATAATGCACCTAATGCCCTTTTGAATAAAAAAAAATTACATGAATTTGATTCATAAGACTTCAAAATAATTCAAGATAAATTCTAAAGAATTCAAATAAATTGAAAATGTGTTAATCTAGAAAATTCCATTTTTTCAGTAAAATTTAAGTGAAATTAGAGAAATTTAAGGGAAAGGAGAAGAATTTGATGAAATTTACATATATTGAAGATGTATTAAAAGAATGAAATAATGAGTTGAATTCAGACAGTTTTGAAACGGGTTTTAAAAAACTGATGAGAATTTAAAAGAATACAAGGAAGTTTAAAGAATTCAGGGGGAATTGCGAATGAATATAAATGAATTGCAAACAATATTTGAAAATCTCTTCAAATCATCTACATTCTACGCAATCCTACAAAATCCCTAACTTTTTGAGAATAAATTCTTCGATATCTATTAAAATAAAAATCCCGTGAAATTTAAGGAAATTACCTAATATTCTGCAAAATTCATTTAAACACATTGAGAGTTTCAACATTCCTTGAAATCCTTGGAATCACTGAAATCTTTGGTAATCTTATAAAAAGTTTCATGTAATCTTCTGAAGAAATATCTTAAAAATGTATAGGTCCGGTAAAATTGTGCGAAATTTTGAAAATTCTTCACAAATGCGTGAAAATTTCTTAAACCTCTGAAAACCATTACAATTCTTGGGAATCGCTTGTGATTTTTTTGATTTTGTGCAAATGCCTCAGAATCTTTTACAATTCTCTAAAATATTCAAAATCCTTTGAAATCATTCTGAATGATTAAAATCAATTAAAATTCCTTGAAATCTATTAAAAATACCCTAAAATATTTCGAATCCTTTGAATTCTTTTGAAATACCTTTAAATTTTTTAAAGCTTTGCAAATGACTTGAAACTTTTAAAAAGCCCCTTAAATTCATGAAAGATGCGCTAAAATCCTCTGAGTCGCTTCAAATTATAAAATCTATTGAAAATACCCTAGGATATGTCAAGTCCTTAAAAATCTTTGAAAATCTCTTGCTAAAGCTTTCAAAAATACCCAACAATCTTCCAAATTCTTCAAATCTCTCTAATTTACATGAAATCTGACAATATTTCCAGAAATCCTAGAAAATTTACTAAAATACTTTCAGAGCTTTTAAAATATCTTACAGTCATTGAAACCTTCGGGAATCTTATAAAATCCCTGGAAATCTTCTAAAACATCGTAAAGTGTTATAGATCCTCTAAGAATTATTCCATATATTCCGAAATTCTTTGTAACCCCGTGCAAATTTTATTATTTCCCTTGAAATCATTAAATCCTTGGAAATTGCTTGAAACTCTTATATCTCTTAAAAATGCCTTGGAATCTACAAAAAAAAACATAAAATATTTCAAATCCTTTGAAATCGATTCAAGTTATTGAAATCTATTAAAACCAATTAAACTGAATCAAAAAGCGGTTAACCGATAGATTAATTTATTGACAGAAATGTGATTAAAATGATTTTTTCATTTTAAAAAATTACTATAGTGAATTCATCTTTGAAAAGTGACACAAAAGTGATTTCATTTCTAAGCTTTCTCTGACTTTCCCTGGCCAACAATTCCCTGATTTTGCTGGATTTCTATTTTTTCTTTGCCCAGCGATCAGTTTGAATATGGTATTCTTTTATAATTCGAGTGGAACTTACCCATTGAATTATGCCTCGATGTTCCGAAAATTGCATATATTAATACTGGAAAAAATGCCATGTATATTCCCGTAATGGGTGGTACGTTTCCCAAAATGGCATAAGCCATACCTGTTGTGAGGAAAGAAGTGATTAGAAAAAAATATTTAGGTATATATTTGTTAATTTGATTTTGATACTGAAATAGAAAACCATGAAGAAGGCAATAAAAATTATAAAAAAACGTACCCTGAGGAATGTGCATGACAGCCACTGTAACTCCAGCAATAACATCTCCGACTATATCCTTCTTCCATTCATAATTGAAGAGCCAATCTACTATAGGTACTGTTTGTTTTATACACGAGTCCATCTCAAAGTCCTTACAATGATTTCCTAATTTCTCCCCGACTGATGAAAAATAATAAGGAATATCGGATTTCATATAATTTGGAAAAAATAATGTCAATTGGGGTGGTAAAGTGAGAAAACTGCTAGAGAACAGCTTCAAAAAACGGGAGATTTTTGTAATAACAAAAACAATTTTTCCCCCATTTTTATAGTTACTAACACTAAACCACATCTGGATCATTTTCTGAATAGTGCCCACGCTGAGTTTACGCAATCTTATAAATATATAGCATGGACATAAACCCTCGAATTCTCTAGATGTCATTAAATGACGACAACAGAAGTCTATGACCTAAAGTGCTTTATTTAAGATAATTAGCTCGAAAATCCCATTTAAAAAAGCGGTGTAACCATATGTTTCGAAAAACTTGCAATCATTGTTGTTGAAAACCTGAATGGCTTTTCATTACTTGACGTTGTTTTATATTTGAAGTTTGAAATTTCGAAAATTAAATCTATCAAAAATCATAGAAAAACCTTATGCGAATTGAGAAACATTTCTGCTTTTTAAATACTTATGCGAGGTTAAATTAGAAATTTCAAATCATCTAATAAAATATTGCAAAATATTATACATGTTTTTTCTCGTGCTTTTCGTTGTGAATTATTACTTTTTTTTAAAAGGATTTCAATTTGAAATCTTAAGTCGAGGAAGTCTTGAAATTCCTGGAAAAGCGTAGGTTGCGTTAGTTTTTTTCACCGGGAATTATAAACAAAAATCATTATGAAGACTCACAATTGTCAATCAATTAAGGTTATTTTAGCATTTTACTTCGGAAATTAAAATTAGCTAATAAAAAATTATTATATTACAAAGATTGAATTTTCAAAATAATTGTTTACTTTTCCAGGTGTTTTAGCGTTTTTACCGGAAATTGGCATTTCAAACAAAAATCATTAGACTTTAAAGGTTCATAATTTTCAACAATTTTAGGTCACGTTAAATTTTCATAACAAAAATTGGTACTTTAAAACAAAAATCATTATAGTTCGAACAAGGATTTCAATTTTGGAACAGCTTTAGGTTGTAATAACGTTTTCCATAGAAAATCGGTTATTCCAAACAAAAATTTAATAAATGAAAGAAAAATAGATTTCAAAGCAGATTCACATTTTAGGTTATGCTCGCGTCCTTATCAAAAAGCGATGAAGATTTCAAAGAAGTTTTACCGTTTTAAAACGATATTGGATTATGTTAAAATTTTTCACCAGGCACCGGTTATTTTAAACAAGAATAATTTTACTTGATAAATAAAACTTGCAATTTTTAACAACTTTGGGTTATGTTACTGTTTTTCGTTGGAAATTTGTATTTTTAAGAAAAAGCAACGTTTTGGTTATTTATATATTGCACAGAAATATCACAAAATTATTCCAGAGTTGAGATGTAAATTCTCAAAAATATTGTTCTTACTTTTCTTTTTATTTCGAAAATTCATTTTTTTGTTATAAATGCCACTGTTTGGTTAAAAATGCAATTCTTTGGTTGAAAATTAATTTTTCCTATTTGAAAAGTTAATTATTTGGCTACAAGTTGAACTAATGTGTTAAAATTAATTTTTTTGGTTGAAGATTTATCATTTGAGTTAAAAATTCATCTCTCTAATTGCAAATGTATCTGTTTTGTTGAAAATGTGTTTTTTTTTCAAACTCAATTTTTAACTGTAAATTCAACTATTTCTGTTAAGGATTTATAATCTTGGATTAATATTCATCTCTTTGCTTAGAAATTTAACTATTTCGTTGAAAATTCCTTTTTTTTGTTGAAAATTAATATTCTACACTAAAAATTCAACGGCTCAGTTGAACATTTATCAAATTTGTTAAAAATTCGAAAAAAAATACTTGAAAGAAACGTAGACAATAAAAAAAAATCTAAAAGCCCGTAGGGTGTGAGACACCCCGTGTGACCGTTAAGGGTGAATTTTTTTGGTAGAAGATTCATCATTTCAGATACTACCTCTCACAAAATATTGAAAATATGATCCTTGCTTCTCTTTTTTATTATTTTAGATAATACACTACCGTCCGAAATTGTCGGTACGATCAGCGAAAGTACTATTAAAAATCACTGCTGACTTTGAAACATAATTACTCGTTCAAAAATAGAGCGAGGAATTTTTCTGAAAAACCATTAGAAGGCTTATCAATTTACGCGTGAATTGAGTCCTAATAGATATACTTTTGACCTTTTGGAGAAAAGTTACACAAAAAAATCAAGAATTAATCGAACTTTGTAACTCGTCTTCAACTTGTGGCATGACCTAGGAAAGTTGTAGAAAAAATCTCAAATTCATACCACTTAGTCTTTGAATTCTTATCTTTAATTACAGCTTATTAAGTTGAAAATACTTCACAGGTCCTCGAGATACGACAAGAAATGTACAAGCCTCAAATGTCAAGTTTTATTCGGCGATTACTGCTGTCGACCGCGAGAGCGGTGGTCGCCGAGAATTTCTCAGACTTTGTTTCTTAACTTCAACTCGTGCTGTGACTCAGGGTACTCAAGGAAAAAAACTGAAATTGACAGAACGTAATCTATGAAATCTCAACTTCAATTTAAGCCAATAAAATTACAAAAATATTCATGGGTTCCCAAGATATCACAATAAATGTCCGAGTGTGTCTGCGTCGAGTCTCAGTCGGCGAGCATCGCAGACGGCCAGACTCGCTGCTGAAGCGACTGAAATTCGGCGCAGACACGATGGACATTTTTAGTCGTACCTCGAGAACCGGTGAATATTTTCTAAGTTTTATAGGCTTGCATTAAAGGTAAGACTTCAAATACTAATTTTTATGAATTGAAGATTTTCGCTGCAACTTTCCTAGGTCTTGTTACAAGTTGAAGTCGAGTAATCACGTTTCAATGTCAGCAGTAATCTTTAATAGTACTTTGGCTGATCGATCCGACAATTTCCGACGGTAGTGTAGATACTATAATTTTATTTACATAAAGGAATTATTGATCATTGATTTTTCCTACATTTCTTACAATATGATCTACGATTTAAAATGTTTTGTCATGTCTTAAACTTGTTTAGTGTAAATGTTTAGTGCATTTAACTGAAGTGTACATTGGTCATGAATTAATTGATGAATTAATATTTATTAATACTACCGTTGATTCTCATTAATCTTCTATTGAAACTGGGTAGTCGCAATTATTAAGACAATTTGTATCGTGTAATTTGTCGTACATGATTTTTTACCTCGTTTTTCCTGGAAACATCAACTTTATTATCATATTGACGTGTATCGTTTACTGAATTAGCAGAATGAGAAAATAAAGATAAGATACAATAAGCAAACTTTATTGCGTACATTTTCTTCATTCTGATAGGTATGTATCAAGAAAAATGCTTGAATGTTCAAAATATTCTTATACGACGAAAACTTATTTTTTTAGTATATATGTGACCGGCTCGAAGAAAGGTGTCTGCAATGCCTAAAAATATTGATTTTGAGGTTTTGACGGTTCCAGCATTCAGTATGCTGTAATCTTTTATTTTTTAACCCAAGTGAAAAATATTTTATATATAGTGGACGAGGCAATGCTATTTTTCATTTGTTTTATAAATTTTTTTATATAAAATAAATGAAAAATATCAGTGTCTTGTAAACTATATATAAATTGTAGATAATCTCTCTAAATTTGAATTAGTAGAAATTTTACTAATTCATTCAGTACATTTAATTTTAATTGATGAATCAGTTATTTTTACAAGTTTTCCGATTTTCACAGTTAAAATACCGTAACTGAAGTTAATCAGTTGTACCGTAACTGCAGTGAATCAATTATAGACTTAGCATAAATGTATAGAGGAACAATTTTTGAATTAAGCTTTTGTTTATTCACCTATAATGTTTATAACATTTAAGCGTATTTTGAAATTTTCATTCTAATAAAAGAATTAAAAATTATAACATGTGTGAACAAATTTTAAACTTTAAACAATAAGACATTTAAAAATGGTGCGCAAATATATTTGAAGCATAACCTCTTGAGGTTAACTGATTTCTTCAATACAACTGCACGGAGAGACTTTTGGTATTAATATTTCTTTTATCGCATATTCATAATTGAAATAAAATATACGAATTTAGGGATAATCGAGGTACGATTAGAAAAAGTCGAATAGTGACTATGAAAATGCAGACTAATATTTCTGATTGGAATAAATCGTAAGAATATTAGACTCTTACACACACAAAATAACGAAAATTGGTATAGTGCTTTGAAAGAAACGAAACAAATGCTTTGCAATCTTTCTAAACCACTGTACGAAAAATGGGGGTCACGTGATCTTGTATTTCACGCTGGCGCATGGCAAAAAGAAAGACGGGTGGAAGTGTCTGAACGCACACTACTACATAGGCTACAAATACATCTTTATATATATTTGTGTATTCTTTGACGACGCTCGCTGGCTACAGTGTGGTTTGTTTACGAATCCTATATTAACACCTACATGCATATATAAAATTATCTTATATCTATAAATCGCACGCATTACGCTGAGACTTATGATTCTTTCTGCCCTTATATACTAACCAGTGAAACGTATCGCTACTTGTGAGAAACTAATAGTGCTGGGTCAAAAATTTCAGGTGCCCCGGACTTTATTATATATTTATATTGATAATTTATATGCTTATAAACTATAATTAAATAAATACACTATTAACGCGACTAACATTTGCATGAAAAATTTGGTTTCAGAAACTTAAGAACTAAATTGAAAGATTGCTTGAGAATTATTTCAAAAATTTCAAACACAAAATTAAAAGCAGTAATAAGGAAGTGAATTCAGGCAACGACTTTTTTTTGAAAATTTAAAAGTAATTATCAGCTCATTTGAGACAGTAGCACAGAAGTTTATACTATTATTAAGCATATTTTGTGAGTATTTTATATGTTGAAACATATCAATACAAATATTACAAAATATTATCTTTGGAATTATCTCAGGGCGTCCACTCAAATTCTATAAACAAATTTTCTGACAATCCCAGTTTTTTCCAGGTATCTATAGATTTTTTCAAGGTATAATTTTCCTGAATAAGGAGCCACTCAAGTATTAAGTATCGTAATTTTTATAGCAATTGTAATCCTACATCCCTTCAAAGTATTACATAATACCTAAAAAAAGCCCTATCGTTAAGCATATCTGTGGATGGTTAAATTGTAATTACTTGAGTTTATTAAAAGTTTTATTAGTTTTAGTTTAGTTTTATTAAAATTTTTATATATAAAATCAAATAATGATGTTCCTTAATTTATGAAAGTAACTTTATAGAAGGACAAGAGCTTTCTTAATGGTACAAGATTTTAGAAAAATTGTAATAACTACTAAAAAAATCCAACTTTTAACGAAAAATGCTTTTGACATATTAGATATTTTTTAAAATTATTTTCATAGTAACTTGAAATTTAAAGCATTGTGAACTTATCACTTACGGCTTACGGGGTGACTGCTGGACCGAAAACCAAGAAATGACCAGGAATTTTTTGAAACCGGGAAAAACCGACAAATGATAGTGAATTTATTTTTTCACAGGGAATTTTACAAATTCTTAGAATAACCATTTATGAAATTACTTGGAATATCGCAAATACCATATCACATGATATAATTCAATTTAAAAAAAGTTCGATTTCAACTTTTTTTGAATATTAAGTTCAGTTGTTGTTAACTGTTTCAATTACTGCATCATTCAGTTTATAACGCTTAATTCTAAAATCTTTTACTTTACAATTTTTCCATTTTATGTCTTCATTTTTAAACGGAAATTTTTAATTGAAAGTATTTAAAAATTCAGTTTTGAAGGCTTTAAGAATAAAAAATTAAAAGCGTTAGAAATTTAAAATTGTTTATAAAAATGTTTTAAGTTGATCAACTGTAAATATAAATTAATTAATGATTTTTTAAATTGAACTGTAGTTCGAGTGTTAAAAATTGTACAATAATTATTTTACAATACGATTCTAAGTCTGTTCGAAATTAAAAAATTTGCAAATTTTAACGTTGAAAATTAAACTTCTTTTAAACGAAAGCCATAACAATTAGACAAATTGAAATTTCTGATTGAAACCTCATAAATTATCTTCCATGTGAAAACTTAAAATTAATATATTCATAATCACACACTTTTATTCAATTTAGAATCCTATCCAAATATTGTCTCAGTCTAAAATATTCAATTTTTAACCCATTCAGTTGGACAGTTTTCAATCACAAAAATTGCAAAAGGAGAAATTATAAATGAAATATTCAAAACTAAAGAATTTTAAACTGAATTGTTTGAAACAGGAAGCCTCGAATGGTAAACATTTAAACTTTTAACTAATGTTAAATAACAATTCAAAATTATCAAATTGAAACGACCAAAATCAATATAAGTAAATAAATTTTGTTGTTTAGTTTTTTTCCCAATTGCAAGAGGAACTTTTTTTGTTTAAAATTTGTATTAAGTGGAAGAATGGGAAGTATTGTATTTTCAACATTTTTATCAAGCTTGAAATGAGGAAATTTTAATCTTTGTTAAATTGGCAGTACATTTTATATTTTTAAGGTTTTTATTGAGTTAGAAGGGATAATTAAAAAAATACAGTTTTATTGAGTATGAGGGGATGAAATTTGGATTTTCAATTTATTCTGGATTAAAAGAGGGACATTTTGTTATTTTTATGATTCTTAAAGAACAGGGAGGAAATTTGTGTTTTCAAGTTTTTCTAAATAGGAAGAGAAACTTTTTGGTTTTGAACGTTTTTATTGAGTTAGGAGAGGGACATGTTTCATTTTTCAACATTTTAATTAATGAGAATTGAAATGGAGGATTAGTTTTGATTTAGAGCATTTAAAACGATAGCGTGGATTGATATTTTTTAACCAGAAATCTTTGTACTGTTCAATTTATAAAAGTGTAAAAAATTAAGTTTCGCAGTTTTTTATTGATAATTTCCGAATTAAAATTTGTTTAAGCTTCAATGCATACTACATTAGTTACGAACATTTTTGTACTACAAACGCGTATAATTGAAACTTTTGGCGGGAAATCACAGACCACGAATCGGATGCAGTCGGTCTACTGGCCTGGTCGTCGCGTACTCGGCTATAGACGGAACAGCTCGGAAACTTTCGGGCGTTTTTAGTATAGTCTTTTAGAATTCTCGCAAATCCCGTTTGCAGATATTACTAGCGGCTCTCATTTCAATACGCATTCATATTTAAGAATACTAGAATTTCGTACATTTCTTATAACTTATGTTACCTAAAATATTTACTATTGAAAATATTTTTTAGAAAACTTGTTATTGACCATTATCACTTTTTCACACTCACAATTCTCAAAAAGTAAATAAGACTTTTACTAAACGTAAATACTAATTTTTGCTCACTCAAGTTTATAATAATACATACAGAAATACCATCATCTCTTATTATAGTAGGAATCTTTATAACAGTACCCCGATTATCCCCAAATTCTTACATTTTATTTTAATTATAGGTGCAGTGTGTACCAAATATTGATATCGAAAGTCTCTCCTTGTGGAACTGATCAATCAGTTATATCACTGCAGGTATATACATATAACTGATTCAATTAGTAATTTTCGTTTCACTAATGCAATCAATACAATTTTAATAATTGTCAGTGATTCAATTCTACCCGTGCAGAAATCGCCATATATATTACCGATTACCGACTAGGGCCTGATCCGATGTGTACTATCTGGTCCTGATAGGAAGAATTCTGTGGCCCTGACTCGTACCAGACCGGGCTATGTACTGTGACGTCATATAGCCTCTTCCCAGCGCCATCTTAAGCCATATGCGCTAGATGTAATATAATCACGAACATAACCTTAATTTTTGTTTTCCTTCGTTGTGTTGTGTTGCAAATGTTCTGGGAGTGCCATCAGCAAAATTCCGTATTTACGCGATGAAAACGAAAGCAACGAAGGTTAGTCTTTTATGGTATTACATTTTTTATGGTATTATTACATTTTGTGATATATTTAATTGCATTGTACTGGATCCAAGTTCTAACCTAAACATTCGATTTCCTCATTTTAGTCAAAAAAATTATTATTTGATATTTTTTTCGCTTGGTAGCGTTTTTTTGTAAAACAAGTAGTTGCAATTTTGAGGTTATATTTTGGATTCTACGTTTAAAGTTATGCATGTTATCGCTCCAGTGACGGGGTAAGGGATAATATTTGTGGATTGAAATGAAGAAATGTAATTTTAACAAATTCAATGCAACCGAAGAGGAAGTGCTGTCCCACATGAGCAACGTCTTCTGGAATGCAAAAGACTGGGACGGTAATCGGAAGCAGAGGTCCAAATAACCATTCTTAATTATTTTTAAGGTGTAATTAAAATAAAGCTCAATCCTATTAATTTGGCTTTTTATTTAATATTCTGTTATAATTATTTTGAAGGATTTTAATTCCTACTAGAAAAGTAAATAATGTGGCTAGACTAGGGTAAATAATAGGGGCCAGACCGGGGACAGATCGGGCGTTTGATCGGGTCCCTAGACATGGCTCCGAGGTGGCTACGTGTTTCATGATGAGTCTGGCCCTGACTCGATTTCCACATCAGGGCCCGATATGAACGAGTCTGGGCCCGGTCGGGGCCACGGCGAAATTTCTGCACGGGTAGCTACAGCAATTAGTAGAATTTAACTGACAATCAGTTATATTTTACCCATTCAAATTTAGAGAGTATGTTTTGACACGTAAATGCAATTGCGGGACACATATATGTAGAATAAAATTCAGAATTTGGGTTCTTTCGTATAAGAAAGGATGACAGTTATGATCTCGTAAGCGATGTGAGATGAAGAAAATAAAAAAATGAACGTACTTCTGTGAACCATGAAGAATTATGGAAATATGCCTCCATTAAAACTACATAAATCTGGTTCTAACTTCTTTACTTATTACTCTAAAAGACAGTAAAATTCCACACTTTTCGTTTTTTATTATTAATTTGAATTTTGAAACATCGATTGAAATAATTTAAAAAAATAAGCGGTCTGAATAGAGTTGGATTTTCCTACTAACTCTGTACATGTATCTATTTTCTTGAAAAGATTTCAGATTTCGAACCCAAAAGACCATGAAACTGTTCTAATAATTCAATTTTCAAAATTCTAAAAAATGTTATATAAAGTTTTGACATGTTTTTGATTTTGTCATTGATGATTACAGCGAACTTTTCTGAAGTCCAAAATGATGAATATTTTTTATTTTGAGAGGAAACCTGGTTTAAATATCAACTACAACTTATCAATTTGAAGGATGTCACGGCATAAACAAGTAAGTGCCATTTTTTTTGTTCAGAAATTGTAGTGTATCACAGAAAATGATGTGTCTGTTTTCGTATGTATATATCTCGTTGCCAAAAAGTTGTTAAATTTGGACTATAACTTTTTTTTTTAATTGCACATTCACAAACAAACTGAAGTACTTTTTTTACATATCTTACACTTGAAATAGAACAAAAATACCCATTTCAGATATCAAGAGTGATATTTGCAGTTTAAATTAATTTTAGAACAAAAGTTATGTTTAACGTGTAAATCTGAAACTGTTTTGTTTTCTAAAAGTATACTGAAAAATAATGAACGTTTGAAAGCACATTTTAAGAAAAAGATTAAATAGTCCTTTGTATGATCAAATTTCTCTTAATGTGGACCAGCTTTGACAAGTTGAAAAATCTGAATACATAGCGGAACACATGACATATAAAGAAGTTACAGCAGACTCACCGAGTGGGACATCAAATTTTGAAATTAACTTAAAACTGTTTAGAGTGGACGTAAAAATCTTGAAAAATGCGGAAAATTATCTTATTTTTCGTGCTCTATTTGACGGTGTAACCACATTTTAAAAATTTCTCTCATTTTATTAGGAATCATTGTGCTTTTTTAACAATTACATAAGAATAAAATTATTGATTTTTAATTTTTTTCAGTTAATCTAGTAAATTTAGTAAATAAATTTCAAATCTGCCAAGTACTAAATGAATTTGTGAAATTAAAGTTGGCCAATTCATTAGGAAAATAATATTCATAATAAAATATGATAAGAAACTTTTTTCATAAAAAACCCTATAGAAATTGTAAAAATTAATTTCGAAGGGCTCTTTTAAAAATTTTTAAATATGATGGGATTAAATATATTTTACTGGGTGTGGGAGATTGATGTTATAATATCATATCGCCAAGGTTTAAAATGTCTAAAACGGTTTTTTGACATTCATTTTATAATTTCTATAGGGTTCACCATAAAAAAAAGTTTCTTAATATATTTTATTAAGAATATATATTTTTTTAATCACTTAACGTGCAAATTTTTATTTGCGAACATGTAACCAGGTAGAAATTTGAGCTTCATTTTATCGTGTCTACAAAAGCAATTGTAAAACGGGCGGGACTTAAGTTTCATAAATTTCGGGCAACGACTTGATCTTGTCTAGAATTTAAAGACAGAAGTGAATTTTTTCATTCATTTATCTTATCAGCTGAAAAGAATCCTATATTATTTATTCATTTCTTATATTTTACATATTTTCAAATAAGTCAAGGCCGTTTTCGATTTTTTTATCTGATCTATTTAATCTTTTATTTGATTTTCTCCCCTTTTCGCGATGAGCTCATATATAAACATAGAATTAAAATAACTGAATGAACGTCTGTTATTATTTTTTTCTCTTTTGTTACCTATCTTACGGATATATTTATCTTCTAGAAGATAATTTTGGCTGTTCCACATTCAAAATTCCTGTTTCCGACTTTTGCCGACATTTCAAAATTGCGATTTGCTTTGTTCCATAGGCTAAGTTTTGAACTTCTAAAACTCTTTGGAATGTTATTATCACTTTTAGAAAATTTTCAAAAAATCAAGCACTTTTAAATTACAAATGGCATTTAAATTTCCAGTATTGGTAACTGAAAATGATTTTCATGCACTTGTAACTGAAAATAAAGTTATAAAAATCCTTTTCATCCTATTTTTTATATTGTAGCCTATCATATTTAATGTAATTTTATAAGCAAATGGTATATTTTTATCATAGCACAATGCATAGATGCATAGAGCTCGAAAAAATTTAGCATTTGATCAAGAAGATATTTTAATGAATACGGAGGATAGAAATTTTTCTTCACTCAATGAAATTTCGGTACGATGAGACGCTTCGTTTATTGAAATAGGAAAAAATTCATTATTATTATTTTCATTATCACTATACCGTTAAGCCATTTCCTTTTCGGGGGAGCGTGACTACACTACTTCGACCCAGGTTGCTGATCAATCTCTCTAGCGATCACTCCAAGTGAAGAGCCTCACAAGGTTATTATGTGAGGTTTCCACCCGGGCCCATTAATATGCAAGGTCTTTGTTTCAGGCGGCATTCACTCTATTGTCACCCTGTTTTCTAACTATTTGTCGCCACACTTTTCTGTCCTGGCATACTACTCTAGCTTCCTTCACGTCCATGCATTTTTTCTGGCAAGCTCTCCTGTTTCTATGGCTTCTTATGTCTCTTCGGATTAAGGTCTCATTCACACATTTTAACCATTCTTTCCGCGGTCTCCCTCTGACCATACTGCTATTTACTTTACCTTCATACACTTGTTTTGAGTCAAGGAAATATTGTTTCATCCGTATTCGTAACAATATTTTCTTGATTCAGTAGTAATTCAGTTTTATTTCGTGTATGCAAGGTTGTAATATGTATCTTTTTACGAATAAATAATTTTTGCTTGACATAAAATCATTTATAAAATTTTCCATAGCAGGGAACAGAACTATTCGATATTTCTAAATATCAGTAACAGTCGGTAGTAGAAATCTTAAAGAGGAAACGCTCCAACCTATTTGATTTTTTCTAACTGTTCTAAAATATGAAATAATAATTAGTTTTTATAACACGTGCATGATTCAAGCATTGCCAATTCCTGTGAAGCGGGGCTAAAGTTCGTCTTTCCAGTCCCTAGGGAGCAAGAAGTAATGTCAAATGTGAATAATGAAAATTATCAAGCGATCAGTTATACTCGCGTTGAGAGATGTTTTGACAGATTGAATCACGAATTACCATAAATTATCATAAATTGCCAAATATTTCTGGAAATTTTCCAAATGTCCAAACTTTTCAAATTTCTCAAATTTGTTCATATTATAAACTTTTCGGTCATTTCATTATTTGGGAATTTTCCAGTTCAAGGTTTTAAAATTTCCGGAATTTCCTATTTGAAATATTTCTGAAATTAGAAATCCCGAATTGAAAAATTTATTTTTGAAAATTCACACGGTTGGAACGAAGAAAAATCCCGAATAATGAAATTATCGAACATTTTATAATATTACCGTATTTGAAACTTTCCGAATAATAAAATTACCTATAGAAAGTGGCCAAATTATGAAAAATTCCCGATCTTGAGGAATGAAAAAAATGTTCCTTATAAATATTATTTATTTATAAACAAATATTATGGGCAAAGACATTTTTTTCAATCTCCAATGTATTTTTTAAAAATTATTATTATTCTAATCTCAAAAAATGATTTTAAAAAACATTGAACAGTAAAAAAATGTTTTCGATCAAAATATTTTGTTATTGTATTTTCAACTGATAAATAATATTGATTGAAAAACCATTTTGTTAATTGTTCAAATTGGGTAATTTTCTAGTATCGGATATATTTCGGCAAATGTCTTGCGGGAATTTTCATCATTTTGGATAATTTAAAAATTTACCATTAATTGCGAAAATGTTTGTCATATTAAAAAATTGTCTAAGTTAATATTAAAATTAAAATACAGTGTCCAACATTTTTCCATATGAGCAGAAATTATGCCTGTATTACAAAAAACGTCTGAAATCATGATCTCAATATGACTCAAATATTTTGTTTTCACATTTCCAAAATAATGCTGAGTGTTTAAAATTAACAACAAATAAAATGAAGCCTGAACAAATTCATTTTGTTCCTTATCATCTAGTTATCCTTTTGGGGCCCTAATAGGGTGCTGGCTAGCTCGACAAGCCAACAAACTTTCTAAATGTCTCATCCAAATATTTTTTTTGTATATTTCCAAACAGAGGCAGGGGGTTTCAAAGTATCAAAAATGTGAAGTGAACACAAAAAAATGCATTTTTTTGCGCTCATCCTCTAGTCAGTCTATTCAGACCCTATTTGGGTGCTGTCTGGCCTATTGGAACCAAAAATTTGTCCAACTTTTGAATCCAAACATTTTTCGCATATTTCCAAAAATATCCAGGGTGTTTAAAAGAATGAAAAATGTTAATTAAAAACAAAGAATTTTTAACTCATAATCTAGACAGTCTTTGAAATCATTTTTAACGTCAACTATATACAACATATTCTCACAAGACCGACTGACTAGCACTAGATTAGCTCGTCCAGACTAGCTTTTGACCGCACAAAAACGTCTTACTTCCACTCAGCGCCATAATAGACTGTCTTATCAGCGCCACATTAGCAGTCAGGAAGGTTCATTCTGGCCCCGAATAGTTCCCCGATAATTTTTGACAAAGAAAAAATTCCTGCTTCTCCTCCTTGGTGCATAATATACTATTACATTTTTTAAGATTTCAATCTAATTTTAGCATTTTTTGTCTATCCTTTTTTATTTACTTGTATACTTCATGGAACCTCAGCAAGTCACGGCACTGCAAGGTGATTCGTAATACTCACGTGGTGTCTTGGGTTGAGAGTACTGTCCAATTCGGTGCAATTCATCTTGTTGGTATACCGGTCGCCGAACTACCAGTTCCGGCAGAATCGCTGTCATCTCGTCGCACAAATCGTCTGTAAGCAATGCAATTGCATTAAGTCATTAAAATTACAATCTCGAGTCATCTTTCAATTAAACAGCGTCGACGAACGCTTCATTCTATTACGTCTCGTGCCAGCATTTATGGTAAACGAAAAGCGCCATCCGTTTCAGACGAGTGAATGTAAAACAATAAATATTTCTATATATGTGTTGGTGACTGGGTATGCGGAAGAGCTTGAGAGCGCGAATAGAAAGAGAACTAGAAACAGAGTGAGATGATCAGACAGTGACTGACGTCAATTAAATACAAAATAATGAAATAGCAGAAATGAACCTATACAGAAAATTCTCTATACCAACGATTTTAAGATGAAAATATTTAGTCTATAAGAATTATCTTTTAATGAAGGTTGTGCCTCTCATATTACCTCTAATTACCATTTTAATAAATGTTTTTCATTCTTCGGAAAAATTGTGCAAAAAATTGAATTTTCACAATTTGGGATTGCAATTTTGAAACTGTTAGTTTTTAAGGATGACTGTTTTGATTGAAATTGAATTTTTGTTCAGGATCATGATTTTAAGGAGGATTGCGAATTTTTACCTGTCTCCATGATTGATTCGGTGATTCGGTCTGGTCAGTCACGAGGTCCGGCTGTACGTCACTTGTCAGAATATGAACTGGCAAGAGTGCCAAGTCAGGCGACTCTGACTCTTTGTTTCCGACGATACTGATAAAGTAGATTGTACAACAAGCTACTCGCGTTTTCTAACTGTTACTAACTTTTTTTATTGTATATAGTAATCTGCAACCTTAGGCTGTGGCTCGTTTTATTTAGCTTGGATAATGGGTCGGAGAGCAATAAAATGGGATTGTGCAATGAATCTTGTTAAATTTCGTTTCGAGTTTCTTCTAATGATAGGGAAAACCCGACGCGAACAGCTTTTTTGGATGAGTCTTTATGACTATTTTAAGAACTTTCATAACCGATTGTCTGGCGAAATTTGGGAGGCAGATATCTCGAAGCAAGAAATAGGCAAATACAATAGTTTATTTTTTGAAAATTTGTGAATCAATGTTGTCAATTCTGGGCTTGAATGTTTTTATTCAAAAGTTCAGATTTCGAGAAATTAAATTTTAAGAAATGGAGAAAGATCGATCAATGAATTGAAAAAATTAGAAATTGTATTATTTTCTTTCCTTGTAGAAAAAGTTTAAAAAATCTTTTGATACATTTAATCCACATCCAAATTTTTGTAATTAAATTCTATTTGTTTTCATTTTTTTAAATATTACAAATGTTCAAAATGTTCTTAATCTTCAATAAAATACAGTTATATAATATATAGAACAGTTCATTAATGATTTCGATAAAATTGTAAATTGATATTTTTTCAAATTCAAAGTTCAAAATGACCAAAGCAAAAGCTTTGCAACAAAATATTTCAAGAAAGCCCTCCTAATTTCATCAGTTTATCTAAAACCGTTTTAATGTATCGTAATCACAAACAATTGTGACACACATCCACATACATCTAGTAATCACCTGTGCACTGGGGTGGTCCAAAAATGCATTGCAATATTTTTTCACTCTAGGGGGCAAGGCTCTTATAGGGCGTAGGGCGTATCGAAAAAAATAAAGTTGTTCGCGCGAAGTTCTAATAGCAATGAAAACTTTCCTTTGGGAGTCAAAAACACTCCCCTAAAGTTTCATATAAAAAAATTCCTTCTGTCTCCGCAACGTAGATATAGCTAAAAAGCACAAAAAACGAAGCACTTCTTCAAATTTATACAGAAAAAATTTTTTTTCAGATTTAAATTATCAATAAAAATAGTTCAAAGCAAGTCGATTCATACTTGTATAGCGATAATTCCATCAAAACATTTTTTACCCTCCCCAATTGACTTTGAAGTTTCAAAAAATCGAAAAAAGTCGACTTTTTCGCTATTTTCTTATACTAATGGTAAATTTTTCGACTATTTGACCATATAATGTGTGATATATCACTCTTAAATATTTTCTTGTAATTCAAAGTCAATAAAAATTATTTTAATGTCAACATTCCTTATATATTATTATTGCAACATATTAATAATACATTCTGATTAACTTATATCACAGTTTATATGGTCAAATAGTCGAGAAATTTACCACGAGTCTAAGAAAATAGCGAAAAAGTCGACTTTTTTCGATTTTCTGAAACTTCAAAGTCAATTAGGGAGGGTAAAAAATATTTTAATGGGATTATCGCTATACAGCTATGAATCGACTTGCTTCGAACTGTTTTCATTGATAATTTAGATTTAAAAAAAAATCCTGTTCAAATTTAAAGAAGTGATTCGTTTTTTGTGATTTTTAGCTATATCTACGATGCGGAAACAGAACGTTTTTTTTTTTATGAAACTTTAGGTGAGTGTTCATAACTCCCAAAAGAAAGTTTTCATTGCTATTAGAACTTCGCGCGAACAAACTGTATTTTTTTCGATACGCCCTACTCTCCAGATTTTAAGGTTCCCGGGAAGAGAAATTCCTTGATTTTTTTTTCAAATCGCTCAATATTAAGACATGCTCCCGGGCTTATTAAATTAATATATGGGATTTCAAATGACAAACGCTCAGTTTTCATAAAAGTGGTAAAAAAATACTTATTAACTTTTTAGAAATCGAATTTCAGTCACCACTTAAGAAAAGTTCAAGGAATAATCTCCATCTCAAAAGTTTCAATTCTAATGCCCCAAGCCTTTTGCATTGTGCCCAGAAATTGCCTCAAAAATGCAAAATAGCAGTTTCATATCAAATTAACGATCAAAATTTGCAAGAATTTTTAAACTAATTTTAAATTGATCGAATAATAATGATTATTTTTTAATTTACCTTGTAAATCTCGATAAAAGAGTTTTTTTTGGGATTGATGACACAGTAAGCGAATGTTGAGCATAATATTATATTCGTTTAAGGCATTTTTCAATTATTTAAATAATTATATTTGTTTCAATTTTTGTTTTCATTCGAAAACATAAAGAGTTTGTATTTTCTGGAATTAATAACATATTTATAATATAATGAAACAGATTATTCAAACAAATAATAATTATTTAGACAATCGATGTATAATTTCTGAAAGAAACCATATCTTAATAAGGACTGACATCCATTAAGTAATGTAATTAGTTTAAAAAAGTCTTGACTGTTCACGATTTAGCATGGACAGCAATTTAAACAAATAGAAATCGTTCAAAGAATTACGAAACTCGAAAAGCAAACATAGAAGCAAATATAAATTGTTCAAGCAGCTCTAAAATAACTTTAGAAACAAATATTATTCCCAGCATTCGCTTCCTATGTGCTTAATTTAAAAAATAATTACCTTCAGTGATAAACAGGGGAAGGAAAAACTTCTTAACAAATGATAATTATTCAAATAATTTGAAATTTATTCAAAAATATTTAAAAACGTGTCACTTATGGAATAAAAAAATGCATGCTGAAATTTTTTTCAAAAAGCCCATCTCCAGCACGAATTTTAAGAAATTTTTCCAGTTTACCAAAATACTTCGATGCACTTGAAAATGGGAGGGGGGGGGGGAGGAACCATAGGTGGAAAATGTTATTTTTGAATCACAAATAATATGTATAAAAAATTCAGGAGTTTCTAATTCTGATATGAAATCAAATAACTCTAAAATTATTAAATTAATTAAATCAAATTTTTTGGAGTTTCCAGAGATAATTTGCATGACAATTCTGAACGGTTATTTCAAACCAATACTTTTACATGTTAGGAATTTCGATTAAGAAAACGGTCGCCAATTAATTCTTCAGCTGTAAAGTTGTTTGAATTTTGTTGGTATAATTGATGAAAATTACGAATAGGCTTTCTGATACATCTATATTTGTTAAGAATTTCATCAAAAATAACGGAATTTTCATTCCAAAAATGGTTATGCGATTATCATCGAAAATCAATTTTTATTACACTGAAAAAACAAATGTTAATGACAATTAAGTTATATTGCTTGAGGAATCATTATATTAGAAAAAAATATTCAAATTTATTACATCATTCTTGAATTGATTCAATGCGTAAAATTTCGCAAATTTAACGTTTCATATTTTACATGATTCAAAAACTAAATTTTGTTTTGAAAAAATTATCACCGGAATATTTTGATGGGAAAATTATTATTTGCCCAAAATACGAAAATAAGCAATACACAGAAGAAGAAATAAAACCTGTAATGAAACACATATATGTTACTACTGAACCCCGAATTTAATTGAAACTAGTTTTCACTAGTAAATACGCGAAGTTATCAGAATTGTTTGTGAAGATTAGTTTGAACTGGTTTTTGCTATAAGTTCGGGGTTTAACGATAACATATTCGGGTGAAAATCGAAAAGTTGACAATATCATGTGCCTACTGGAATAGTATATATGAAAAAATGCCATCCGGTAAGGTGTAAATAAAGCTTCAGATCTTATTGTTAAATACACTATTTTATCATAATTAATTGTGGAATTACAAATTAAAGACTTTTTTCGTTTCCAATTATGGTTTCAGAGTTATAGTCAGTTTTCAGATGTCCCTACGTTTTTTTCACATTTGGTAACAAAACAGTTAATCATTGATGCTATGGTTTAAGCAGTGATGTAGCCGAGGTCCAGCGGGCCCTGGCGCCGTCAGGGTACTTTATTCGAAGGCTTGGTGGCGCTAGGTCGCATTCTTGTCGCACGAGAAATTGTTGTAGTTAGTATTAAAAGGGCCATTTACACATAGTATTAAGAATTCAATTTGAAAAAGGTATGGAACCTACTTTATGTTAGCAATTCGTTATAAATAGTGTATTGTGCATGGAGTGGGAAAAGTTGGCGATTCTAGACGAGTATGAAGTTTGCCGCGCGAGCGCAGCGAGCTCGGCAATCACACGAGACGAATCGCAGTCTCGCAATAGGTTCACATAATACTCTGTCCAACACTCGCGATGGAAAGGCGGCTGAGGAGGTTGTCGAGAGACGGCGAAGTTGTCGATTTCTCAACTGATGACGTCACAGTGGTCAAAGTGAGTACTTTTCCCACTATTGGAAAAAATAAACTCATTTTGACCACTGTACCATCATCAGTTGAGGAATCGACAAAACACATACGAAAAAAGTCAAAGAGAGTAAATTGTTTCTCTAAAAAAGTTTTAGAAAAATGTCTCTTGACACATTTTCTATCGCGCGTTATTTTTGATATTTTTGAGAAAATATTTATAAAATCCTTTAAGATTTTTTTTCGAAAATAACATTTTATCGTTTGATGAAAAAGCAAAGAAGAGCATCAATCAACTGTTTTAACAGCCTTTACATGAAACTTTTACCTTTGAAGTCGGCATTTTTGAATTAATCGATACTCTCCATTTCTTCTGACTTACTTGATTATTTTTCCACCAAAACGTTGTTGAAATTGGTTGATCGAGACCTTCTTCGATTTTCGTCACAACATAAAATTGCCTTGGGGGATTCTACACACATTTTCGCAAAAATCTCGAAAAGCAACAATTTTGTTCTTCTGGCTTTTTCATATCTTGTATCGTTTACGCAAAAAATATGAATTTTTCTTTTTCAAAAACACAAGAATATGCTTCGTAAGTTTCAGGTAATTTTCAAGAATTCAATTTCCTAAGTTGACTTAATTTCTTAGCTTATTCTCTAAGTTTCTATCGTAAGTAAAAGTTTCTATATGAAATTACCGCCAGGCCGCTTTTTTTAGGATTACACCACTGAGCACTGTGTTTGGGATTTTCACACTTAAATTTATTGATAGTTAAAGATCATTCAATATACTTCAGGACGTGAAAATTCAATTACATCAAAAGTGTCTTCATTTGAAAAAATAATTGGTTTAGAAGACTGAAAAGGAGATAATTTTCAGAAGAAGCCTATTTTGGAAGTATGTTTACGAAGAAAATATTAAGAAAAACATGTTGTTCTCACCTGTAAATCACTTAATTGATAGGTTAATGCAGCCTCAAAATATTTTTGAAATTGATCAAAATTGTATTGCATAACCTTGTATTTCGTCAACACAAAAGTTATTTGCAAAGAATGGTGTTAGTTAAAACGGAAAATAATCGATGTTTCCCTATTTTTCAATTATAAATTAATTTTAAATGAATTCAAAGTGATATTTTACTTTTATTATGATGTTTTGCAACATGTGAATAATTTCTGAATATATAATCTTAATTGATAAAGATAAAAATATAAAACTGATTGATGTTTTATTAAAATTAATTTATATAATTAACTTCCAATGTACAAATATAACGAGAATAAATATTATTGGGATACTAGAGACATTTTGCATATTTAACAGAAATAAATATTACATAAGAACCTCATTCGGGCAATTATTTGCTTTATTAACTGTATTACAAATAGTGGTAATAATGAAATTAAAATTTTCATATTATAAGCCTCGAGAAGCAGATCTAATTTTGGCTTACAAAACGTCGCAAATGGTATATGTAAAAAGAATATCGTTAAATAGAAAAAATTATAATTAAAAAATAAGAGCCGTACTTCTTTATCACGCAAATCATTATTTCTACATTAATTATAATTAATATGAATAAAAAAATGTTTTATTTCAGTCTCAAATAATTGGTTTAATCAATTCAAAATCGAATAATTCTAACTTTTTGATTTGCACCCATACACAGAGTGTAAAAAACTTATTTCTATTATTTTTGAAGGGAAATTTTGTATTTAAACAGGCAATTAAACATAATATTCCTGCAAGTTCAGAATTCAATTTTCTAACGGACCTTGGAATTTGAGAACTATTAATAGAAATTTTATCTCATTCCTATAAGTAGGTCATTAATACTAAACTGCCCGAAAGGGATTACAATATCAGTTGTCGTAATCCATTGTGTAATTACAATTTTACTCAGACAATTCGAGCTTTCAAGATACAGGCAGATAGAGGATATAATGGAGAAAATAGAAAGAAAGGAAAAACGAGAGTAAATACAGCAATCAGTAATCGACGTGAAGTCGTCATGTGATCGCTTTTATGGAAATCATAAGACCGGGTTTTCAGTCACAAGACTGAAATAAAGGGGAAGTTGAGATAACGAATTTTAAAAGTATTGCCAATGTGATTGATGCAGACAGTCAACTGCTGTCTCGATGTTATTGACAGTCTCGTTTCTGAAATGCATACGGCAAGAATTTAATTTTTATTGATACCATTGATATTACGATTTTATCAACTTTAATGCACTTTCATTATTAATTCAACATTAATTAATAATACCATTCTTAAATACTATAATGAAGTACAAAGTGTATCAAGTTCACCCAAAATAACAAATTTTATCATCATCACATCACTGCCGTTATTGACATTGACATAATTTTGTTAAATGCACGTTAGATTTTGTTATGAAGGTAAGAGAATTAGATTGTCTACACGTATCGAAAAAGTGTGTTTGTTTGTAAGGAAATTACGGTACACGCAAACATGGCCTGAGAGAATAATAATATTTATTTTACATTCTTAACTTATATTAGTATATACTCATAGGATAGGGTGCGGGACGAGATGAGCATAGGGGGTAAGACGGGCCACTCAATTTGCTTGCAGGCTGTAATTTCTTTTGTAACTGTTCTTTGTACTAATATCGGAAGAAACGTTACCAAAGTTCTTTTAAAAAAATTTCCGTTTAATGTTGAATTAATTTGGAAGAAACGAAAGTAAAAATTTCAAGACCTGTATTCTGCTATTTTGCATTTGTTTAGAAAGTCCAAGAATCACACAAAATCGCATATTAGATGTTTTTTCAATGGTTATTTGAATAGTTCATTTATCACACCTTAAGTTTCCAGCAGATTTTTATATAATTTTAAAATAGAAATAGATGGAATTTTGATTTTACTTGCAAGTGTCATATGGGGCGGAATGAGCCACCTCTTCCTGTGCATCAACCTAACCTCTTAGTGTAGCAGTCAGTAGGTTAAGATGCAATGTTTCAGTGTATCAGATTTTGCAGTGTGTTAATATTAAAGTGAGAACGTATAAAAAACAAGTCTTGTCGAAGAAAATTCTCAGAAAAAGTTTGACAGCTGCACTGTTATATGTCTGTATTAGAAAATAATATGTTTTGCTGGCAACCAGAAGAGAACACTGTTTTATTGTGGTAGAAAAATACGACAAAAGTAAAAAAAAACCGCTTAAAACGTCAGTCTATATGAAATGAATGTAATACAATTATTGAAAGATATAGAGATATAAATCGTTTTTTTATTCACTGTTTGTAGTGCTAATTACGGTAGAGGTTATTATTGAAGATTGCATCATTTTAACGTTAAATACTTTAAATCTTCCATAAAATTTTTGAAAAATCTGTGTAAGATATGTTTTCGTTTTATAATACTCTTACTTAGAAATGCTCTTACTTATAAATAATATATAATAAATCATTGAATTAAGTGGCCCATCCCGCCTCAGTGCCCGGCTCATCCCGCCCCAGACGTGGAACGATATGGGCCAAGCCCACTGCTTTTTTATTTTCGTTTCTAATTCCGCATATACTTTTTTATTTACTTTTATCTTGGTAGAATTATAATGAAAAATTTTTGTAAAATATATATATCACGATTTACTTTCAAGCAACAAATTAGCAGATTTTAAATACTGACGTGAAAAAGCCAACTATGCTCATCTCGCCCCACCTTACCCTATTAAAAGACTTAATTTTTGTATACTGTGAATTAGGACTCACGTTGTATTTTTCATGCCAGGACCTAGAATGTTTTAAATTCCTGACTACACACCTTTTTTATGTCAACCCGCCCCCACCCACTTACAAGAAGAAGCCAAAAATCATTTTTTTAACTGTATCAATAACAGTATTCAAAACATCAAATGATGATTCATATTTTCCTCATGTAGCGTAGTTGAATTTTCAACCAAAACAGATTAATTTTTAAGCAAAAAGTGGAACTCAACCAAAAAAGGGGAAATTTCTAAAAAAAAATAGTTTAGTTTGCAACCAAGAAAGATTTTTCAGTCAACAAAAGGAAAAATTGCATCCAAATTGTTAAATTGAATTTTCAAGCCAGAAAGACAATTTTTCACAAACTATGTGATTCTTTTTTACCGAAAATGGTGGAATTTCTACCAAAAGACATTTATTCTTGGAACAAATAGATACATTTTCAACAATGAATGATTTCTTCAGTCAGAAAAAGAAAAAATTTCAACCAAGTTGTTATATTTTTTCGCCGGAGAGACGACATTTCTACAAGAAAGTGGAATTTTTAATCCAAACGTATAAATTTTCAATGAAAAAGTTCATTTTTCACCAAATTGTTGAATTATCAAGACAAAAAAAGACCAAAAAAAAAAATTGTAACCAAATTGTTAAATTTTCAAGTCGAAATGGCGAATTTTCAACAAAACAGTTGAATTTTCAATCCAAACTTATGAATTTTCAGTAAATAATTTAATGTTTCACCAAATTGTTGAATCATCAACCAAAGAGACGAATTTGCTGCAAAACTGTTGAATCCAGAACAAATTGCTTTGTAACTAAAACAGATTTTTCAGTCAAGAAAAGAAAAAGTTCCTACCAAATTGTTCAATTTTCAAGCTGAAAAGGCAAATATTGATGAATTATCGAGTCGAAAAGACAAATTTTCTACAAAATAGTTCAATCTTGATCCAAAACAGAATAATTTGTAGACAAACAATTTAAGTTTTTCCAAAAAAGATAAAATTTCTACCAAAAGAAATGAATTATCAAAACAAAAAGACGAATTTTCAAAAACAAAGTTTAATTTTCAAACAAGACAGATTTTTCAGTGAAGAAAGAAAAATAATGCCAACCAATTTGTTAAATTTTCAAGCTGAAAAGAAGAGTTTTCAAACAAATAATAAAATTTCTAACAAAAAAAATAAATACTCCAACAAAAATATAATCGTAGACTTTTAAACCAAAATTAAGTAAAGAAGAAACATGTGAAAGAAACATTGAAGCTTATTCTTAATACTTCATCATTTATAATATTAGGATAAAAACTTAACATTTTGCTTGGAAAATGAACTTAATTTTCAACTGCACACTTTTTGATTTCGGTCTCTGTTTAGCGTGTTTTGCTTTTTCATATTATCACTATACATTTAATTATAAAGTTGCACTTGTCATGAAGAATATAAACAAATAAAATATGCATTGCATAACACTTGTTTGTGTAGAATCATTCACATTAAAAATGTTTTAAAAATCTATAATCATGAGTTGGGATAGCACGCATGCACGTGAAAATAATTACTAATTGAATAAGTATATTTTTACTAATTTTCAGTGATTGAATTCTAGCTGCAGTAATGAGTAGAATTTATATGACAATCAGTTATATTTTACTAATTCAAATTTAAATAGTATAATTATCGCCTTGAAACAAGACTTGCTTTTTTAAAACGGAACATGTGTTTCAGTTTAATTTCCAAATCAGTCATATCGATTTCTGATTATCATTGCAAGAACAAAGGTATGGTGATACCGATTACAAAAATTATCATCTTTCCAAACAACATTTTTTGGGTCAAGTTTGGAAACTGGAGCAGACAGTGATTATCAAAAAAAATTCATAATGCACTTCAAGTTTTTCTTGTCATGAAGATTATAAGTAAATGAAATATTCCCTGCATTAAATTTGTTTATGTGGAATCATTTAAATTAAAAAATGTTAAGAAATTTATAATCACGAGTTTGTATAGTGCGCATGCGTGTGGAAATAATTACTAATTGAATCAGTATATTCTTTGCAGTTGTCAGTGACTGAATTGTAGCTACAGTTATAATTAGTAGAATTCAACTGACAGTCAGTTATAATTTACTAATTAAAATTTTGAGAGTATATTTTTTGCCCTAAAACAAAGCCTGCTTTTCAAAAACAATACTTCTTTTTCAGTGTAATTACCGAATCATTCATATCAATTTCTGATTATTATTTTAAGAAAAGAGTTATGGTATCTTATAAAACAAAAATTTTTGTGTCAAGTTCGGGTAATGGGGCAGACAGTGATTATCAAAAAACATTCATAGATGTAAAATTGAAAATCAACCTTGAAGGGAATTTTCCGTCGCACGTTCAACTTATCACTTGTTTTGTATGCAGTATTTTTTATCTTCAATGAAAAAGTTGGTTTCACTGATCGTAAAAATGTAGTTAGATTTATGTCAACTTGAAAAATATTGTGTGACATGTTTCATAGATTTTTTCATAAATACAATTTTTAATTGAAGTTATTAAAAAATATATGTTTTGTATACCGTTATCCGAAGTTGAGGACTAACCAAACTGCTTTCACCTAATGGTATTCAATTTGATAAAAAGAGTTACCATAACAAGGCACATCGTTAAAAATCAATTTTCAGTACTTGTTTACATTAATTATTTTTTGCTCAATTAAAAGGAAACTTTCTTTTGCAGATACGTCAATTAACACCTGGGTTAAAGATAAGGGAATTTCGAGGAAGTAATTCTTTTTCTTGATTCACTCTGCTGCGTATTCTAACATTTAGACGTTGAAGTGAATTCATCGATGCATTATAGTTGAATAAGTTGGATAAGGTCGTAACCACGACAAAAATGATTTTTGTTTTGTATTGGAAAATTTTATAATTCGCCAGATTTCTCAGACAAAATTAGTAGTCACTGTATCGACATAAAAGTCTTCAAATGTTGTTCTTTTTTTGTTTGAAATGAATGATTGAAGTTAATTTAAAGAAAAATGAAGTGACCTATAAGTAAAAATAAAAAGAAGACAAAAGATGCCAATGCACAATAAGAATAAGCAATGAAAATATATCAAAGGATCGACAAAAAAAGCAAAAGTATGTAAATTTTGATAGAAGAAATGCTGCATAAGAAAGTATAATAGTATTTATTTATATTGATTTAATATAGTATTTATTATACTCATATATATTTTCTGTTCCAGATTGAGGAATCAGGAAATCTCTTTACTAGAGGTTACTCTTTCAGGCGATTTGAAAAAAATGTATTGATCTTATAGGACTTAAACCTGAGGCGAAGAAATCAGTAATCAAAGAGAGAGTGCAGTTATATCTTGATTTTAGACGATGGTGTCTTTAACTATAAATTGACATGTGCATCTAGACATATATAAAGAGGTAAACGATAAAGTGCAATGCTCGAGAGTATTGAGTATCTTAACAGAAAAGACTATTTACACTGTAAAGTATATTCTGTCTGATTCAAGCCAGCGTTTTCTACTGATAGATTAAAAATATAGTTCTCAACTTGATCTTGAACTATTTTTCAAATATTATCTTCACTGAATATGATGAGCTTCAATTTATTAAGCAATATATTTTTACTGAACAATTTGTCTAATATTATTTTTAGAATGCACAACAATTTTTATAAAGACAAAGATAATAATTGAAAATAGAAACAATCAAACATTTGAAACATTCAAATGCTGTAATTTAAAATTGGAATAATTAAAATTGTATATGACTTTAATTTTAAGACAGCCTCGCACGCAAAAAATACCGGAAAGTAATTATAGTTTTAAATACTAAAAAATGGTGTTCATCAAAATTTGAAAGTGATTATATTTTGAAACCTTCTTGCAAAAATAAGCGCAAAGATTCGATTTATAGGAGAAACAATTGTTTTTCATAATCAACCGGGCACTTAAATTTCACTAAGATTGTCAAGAAAGCATGACATTTTGTGTGTTCTTTGTGACCCACGAAAGTTTTCGGATCGGTTGCTAAACATTTTCCAAAGATTGTTACTTTTTTTAAGGGACAAATTTTTATCGAAAATCCGATAATTAAAAAAATATATAATAATTCTTTATTTTTAATAATTATTAATAATTATCTTATTTTTGTCAAAGAAAATATTTCGTAGGCGGAAAAAATGCCAAAAGTACAATTGTTTCTTTCTATGAGTTCTACAAACATTTCTTCTCATGTTTTGATATTCTTCACCGGTTCTTGAGCAGTAAGAAAAGGCACTGTCTAGTATCACGGAATTTTCCATATAAGATTATCCGGTCAATTATAGAGCTGGGGAAATTTTGTAGAACTCTTCGGAAGGAATATTTTGTGCTTTAGTACCTTTTGCCGTATCTCGCTTATTGTTTGAAAAAACAAAATTATTTATTTTCAGAAAAATGGTCGCCATTTTGTTGATTTCAAACTTTTTGATTTTTTTAAACATATTTGGATACAATGCGAGACTCCCCGTCATAATCAAAAAGAAGTTGATCATCTTCATTATTTTGAAAAATATCAGATTTTACAAAACAATTGTCTCTTAACAAAGAAAGAAAAAATGTTTAGCGTCCAACACAAAAAAAATTTTAGTTCAAACAGAAAAATCAAGTCAAGAAAACTACAATATTTTTTGAAAATGTAATTTTTGTTCTCGAAACCGCTAACTGTATCCTCGATTTATGGATTTGCAAATCATTAAATTAGCTGTGTAACTTCGTGAGTTTCAAATGTCATACAATATTGAAACGTCACCTGGAATTTTTTGGTTAGATAAGAAAAGCGATGAAATTATATAAGTTGGCATCAAAGTTTTTGAAAATTATAAACATTTGAAAACCAGTTATCCTATTATTTCCACTTTTTTTATTTTAATTATACTTTTTTAATCTTTATAATTTTAACGTAAATCCATTCTAAATTTTAAACGGTGTGATTTTCGGGCTGCATACGAAATTTCGTAAATGACACCTTTTTTTGTTCCAGTAGACCCCAATGTCTACTAGCTCGCGTGAAAAGTATATTCAGTTGTTTTTTTGTGACACAGTGTTATGCATATGTACGCATAAAAGTATGCTATATAGTATTCATCTCAAGTTCTTTTAATGTCAATTATATGAGTTTGATTTTTTCTTCTTAAATAGATCGAAATTAATCATAATTATATGTGAATTAAGGAAGGATAAAGGCATTTTGTCAATTTTTAAAGAAGATATAGCAAAAATAGTTGAAATTTCAATGTTTTATCAAAATTTCAATGATATCTAATGTAACAAACACTTTGCAGAGTTAAATAAGAAATAGAAACCTCATTATTACTAATTTCATATATTTTACCAAAAATATTTCATCCAGCAGAAAAAATCTTAAAAGTTTTCCGACATTTTTGTTGCAAGTTTGAAGCATTTGCATCACGCCAGAAAAATAAATTAATAATTGCCAAATTAGAAAAAACAATCTTTAAATTCCCCGGGGGATTATATGCGGTCGGAAAAACCGAGAATTTTAAATTGACTGATCACTAGACAACCTGAACCACCTTTTTTATCGAGAGAATTTATCAATAAAGTTAAACATAACTTGGTATAAGCACTTCGCTATTATTATACTTACATTAATTTTGAATGAAGTAAGTGACAGCAATAGAGAAATAAGTAACAATGGAAAGGCAACGGCAGTTATACTCTCTGATTTCTTCGTGGAGGAAGATCAACGCTTTAAATTTTCGGTACAACAATTGGCAGTGTTGCCACCGAGAAGAGCGACCAAATACTAAGCATATTCATAGAGCTTTGTAAATAAGAGAATATAACGATCAAGATTTCTCTGATCTTGACAGAGATCACGAGGTCTTGCGAAACGTGTGCCATACCGGATCCATTGCTCAGTTTTGATCTTTTCTGCGGCAAGTCAAGTGGTAAGTGGTTTACGCGAAAGGGTATATACATAGATAACGTAAACGCACACTCATTTCTTTCAATAAATAATGTTTTAATACCACGTTGTCGACAAAATAGGAATTATCTGGGCTTGATTACTTTGCAGTATGGTCGAGCACGTGGCCCAGGTGATCCCAGTTTAAAACCGGTCACGGTCAAACATTGACCTTGAATCTCGCTCTGATGTCAAATTAATCAGGCTAGGTTTTCAATAAAAAGTGATGACATTGCAATTTTATAAAAAATCTGGATAAGTGTACTTACTAATCATGCGAGGATTTCAGGGAAAACAAAGTGTCATTTTAACGGGGTCAGTATACGTCAGAAATATCAGGATCTACAAGTGGTGGTTCGATTTTCATGGAACTTTTTGAAATTATAGTATTATATAAGATGATTTTGGGGCCCAAATGATAACAACATTTTTTTTTTATCACGGGAGTTACGCCATGTTGAATTTTTCCGTCACATTTTTTGGTATGATCGATATTTGCAAAATCATGCAACGAATTTTAATGAAGCTTGAAAGCATTGTATGCGACATTATAGACTCTAATATTATGATAAACATTTTTTTCCAAATTTTGACCAAAAAAATGGTGAAATAATGTTTAATTTCATTTTTCGTCAATATCGCGTCTTTTTTCTACGTAGAATATATAAATTCTTTATAATATCACTTTTCATTTTGAAAAATAGAGCTTGCGTCGTTTTTCTATGAATTACAATTCTTAATTTTGAATGTTAGTTTTCACGATTAAAATAAGAACTACGCGTCTTATCAAACATCAGCCAATAGCCTTTTTAACCGTTTTTAGGTGAATAATTTTGTTTCTAAACATTTTATCGTATCTTGTGTCGTTTTCTCCGAAATTAAAATTTTTAAATTTTGAGTACTTTTTCATGAGTAAAACGAAAACTATGCGTCTTATCGAAAAAAGAAGTTAAATAACGAGATTTTAGATAGTTTCTGGGCAAATGATTTTATCATCAAACATTTTTTTATATCTTGTGTCGTTTTTCCAAAAATTCTAATTTTTTATTTTTAACATTATTCTTGCCGATTCAAACGGGCACTTCGCGTTCTATCAAAAAATGATTAATGACAAATTTGTAAATATTTTTTGGATACATAATTTTTTTCCATTCATTTTTCTACATAATTTGACTACCAAATGAAAGTTTGGTAAAAATATTGAAAAAAAATAATTTAAAACTTCTGCATCATTTTTTTCAGACATAAATACTATTTGCACTGGTATATATTTCTTGTAATAAAATGGAACTTTGCTGGTACTTTTTCCACTGTTGGGACCTTGAAAACAAAGAAAAGTTGGTACTTTGGTAAAGTGATTTGTCTTATGCCCATAGTAAAAAGAGCTTAGAAATCATAAAGTGATGGAATTACCTCAAATGCTCTTGAATTCTATAAATTCAATTCGACGGAATTTCTTAGAATTCACAATAATTTAATAGCATTTACTTTGATGCGGTGGATTTTCTGATTAGTTCTCATAAAATCACTTGAATTCAATGGAATTGACTATAATTTTTAAGAATACTCTTGAATTTGATGGAATTATCCAGAGAGCTAAATAATTCAGTGTAATTCGATTATTTGCATCAACTTTACAAGAATTCAGTTAATTTATGAAGAATTAACTCAAATTCTATGACATACCTTAAAGATCCAAATACTTTTTATGAATTGAGTGACACTCACTTATTTAATGCAATCCATGTGGATCGGTTTTAATTTTCTTTCGAATTAAATTTTACATTAGGCACTTTTTAAACACATATATAGATGCTTCCTGTTCCATTGTCTAACTCTTTAACTGAGTTTTAGTTATTTCAAATGAACAGTGAACATGGGCAATTAGAACAAGATAATTTATCGCTACTCACACGTTTTTTTTCCTTTTTGTCAAGAAACTAGTATGCAGTTCTACACTTTAGATGAATAGTTTCTGTACTTCTATTTAGCTCATGGACAAATAGTAAACGATAGGCGATCAGTTTATTGCACTTTTATCTTCTTCCTCTTGACATTAACATTTTAGTACACAAACGTTGACAAAAAGTGATAAAAAACATAAAAGTCAAGGTTGCATCGCATCAAGCAGTTTTTCAAATAAGTTTTCTCTAATTTTCAAAGGTAGATAATTCTGAATAATGAGAGAATTAGATCAAAAATGACAAATTATTGAAACTTTTAGCATCCTATCTAAAAATAGTGATGTATCGATATGTATCGATAATCTCGCAACCATTGTCGTTGAAAACCTGATTGACTTTTTATTGCTGGAAGTTTTTTATATCTTAATTAAAAAATTTTTTTAAATAAATCTACAAATAATCCGGATATACTTCCCAAAAATATTGACTTGATTCTTGGCCTAGGGATTCCTTTTATACCCTAGTTAAATGCACAGAAAGGATTTTTGGCACAGATAAATATAAATCAAGTTATTAATAATTTTGTCTTTTTAAATTAGTTTTTTTCCAAAATCTCGAAAAATATGGATTTTGGAAAAAATGTTGTTTACAAAAGTTGTAGATCTCGTCAAAACACATATTTTTTATGTCCATACTTTTTTTCTTCTAAAATTAATAATAGCTTCCGAGAAAAATGATAAAAATGAATTTTCAGATTTTTTGTTACAAAAAAATGACTACCACTAGGTTGCGTGTTTTTTTTTGCCCTTTCCCAACAGCCAACAAAAATTTGAACATTTATTTTTGTCATATTTCTCGGACGACATTGATTTCAGAAAAAAAGTATGGACATAAAAAATATGTGTTTCAACGAGATCTACAACTTTTGTGAGCAACATTTTCTTCGAAAATCAATATTTCCGAGATTTTGAAAAAAAATTATTTAAAAAAAAGTCAAAATGATTAATAACTTAATTTATATTGATCTGCGCCAAAAATCCTATTAATGCGTTCAACAAGGGTCTAAAAGGAATCCCAAAGCCAACTATCTAGTCAATATTCTTGGTTGACTTATTCGGAAATATATCATTATGCTAGCTTTTTTAATCGGAAATATCAATTAAGATTTCAAAGAATTTTTACCATTTTTGAACATTTCAAGGTTGTGTTGACGTTTTTTTTTACCGGAAATTGGTCATTTCGAACAAAAAACATTATACTTAAAAAAAGTTTCACAATTTAGAACCATTTTTTGTTACGCTCTCTTATCGTTTTACGTCTAAAATTTGTATTTCTAAGAAAAAGATCCTACGATTGATCAGATTATCATTCAGAATCATTAAAATCACCATTATTATACAATTTTTGGTTTGGTTGCCATTTTATACCTGAAATCAGTACTCATTTATTGGTAGAAATTATGAGAGAAATTTTAGTTAAAAATACGTCCCTTTGGTTCAAAATTTATCAATTTTATTGAAAAATCTTATTTTAAGTTAAAAATAAATTTTTCCATCTGGAACTTTAACTATTTCATTTCTGGTTAAAAATGTGTCTTTAGCAGCTGAAAATATAACTATTTATTTGAAAATTCAACCACTAGCTTGAAAGGTGAAGTACTTTGTTAAAACATTATTCTTTTGGTTGAAGATTCATCATTCTAGTTAAAAATGCATCTCTTTGGTTAGAAATTTAACTATTTCGATCGAAATTTTTATTTACTAGTTAAACTTTTTGTAACTGAAAATTTATGTGACTATTCCATTTTTCGATTTAAACTTACAATCTCTTCCAGTTAATGTATAACCTACTACATTTTTGATTGAAAATGCTCTTTGTTTGGCTTAAAATTTAACTACGTGGTTGAAAGTTAAACTGCTTTGTTAAAAATTTATTTTCCTGTTTGAAGATTCATTATTTCGGATATCAATTTTCATCGATTATGAAAAATATTGTCTCTGCTTTTCTTTTCTATTACTTTACATAATATAGACTTTGGAATACACAAATTTTCTAACAATATTAATTTTCTGATAAGAATAGAATAAGTATGAACTTGTAAAAGCAGAGCCGAAAATTCTTGCTGATTTTTGGTTTGTTTTTTATACAATCACTTTTGTCCTTTTATTATGAAAACTTTATAAATCCAAAATCAATAAACGTTATTGGTATCTTAAATTCGACTTACTTGTGCTCAACTGTAACTTTCATTAATACAAGAATCCTTCTTTAATTTCTACGTATATCACAATGATGGAAGGTTTAATCAAATTTGCACTCACCTATTTGTGAGGGCCTATTCCGCTAAATTTGACAAATTCTTTCCTTTTTTACACTTTTTAAAGCCTATATTCCCACGGTAAATTATGTGTCCTCACAAAAAACTCAATATTCTTAATTGCACGGTCACAGGCGAAATGAGCATACAGGCGAAAACACGAAGGGAAATAAGAATGCATGAACACTGGAAGTTTGGGGTGTCCAGCTTAGGTTGTTGGAGGCAACGAACTCGGCGTTTGACTGAAGAAAATTGTAAGAAAACGATGTTCGAGGTACACAGATTACTTCGTCATCTCAGAATGATTCATAGCTGTAGTTCCACGCACATTTAATAAGATCAATGTCAGCTTAAAGCAAGAAAGGCCTTATTGTTTAACAAACTTTCATTGATAAGAAACACCCTGTATAGAATTTGCAGGTGAAGGTGACGCCAGACTCGGCAGTGCCGATATATTTTTATCTGTGAGAGAAACAAGTTTCTGCCTACGTAAAATAGCCCAACACCAACCTCATTTTAACTCCTTTTTAGCAATTATGTTACACTAATTGAAATTCTCGAGGACAAGTTTTTTAAAAAAATTATTTTTTAAAACATACTTCTTTTTAAGCCTTCTTGTGTAATTTAATCACACAATTTGACTTTTTTAAGTTTACGTTTCTTAGAAATTTTCTCTTAAAATCCATTGAATTTAAACGTAAGGAGAACTCGAAATTAGAATATTGCATACAGGACACTCATTTTAATGGAATCAGTGACTCCTTGGCAAAATTGAGTGAAACAACAATTCTCATAGAAATTTATTGACGTTTCAACATAAGAAGAAAATAATAATTATCCGGACTTTACTGGAGTTGTCTATATTATACTAGGGATCTTCATATTGCATTTGCTTTTGATGGAATTTCCCAAAATTCACAATAATGCAATTGAATTCGATAGAATTATCTATAAACTGAAGATTTCACTTTATTTGGATGGAATTGCGACAATCACTGTCAGAATAAATTATACAAGAATTATTAAAATTAACTACACTATTAGTTATAAATCATCATAAATAATGTGCAGAGCGTAATGAGATGGGTAAATTATATTAAGGAAAAAAGTGAAATAAAACAAAACGTTCGCAAATCCAAATGAATATCAGTCCATATTTGTCAACAGGCCAGTTTACGCATATCACTGATAATATTAAGTAATAACGAAAAGTGTGACAAAAAATGGCAATAATATATACTCTTGATTGTGCTGTTTATTGCCCGATAATATGTGATTAACCTTTGGGAATAGAAAAAAATCGTACCAGAGAATAAGTGTAATTAAGCATTTTTGTCTGGAAATTTGAAAGAATCCATTCAAACTTTTTTCAGACTTTAATCAGGCAAACCATTTAGGTTTATATATTTTTAGATTCTTATAAAACTTTCGATTTATTGCAAAATGTTTTTAATTCAAATTTTTCTACTCCTCATATGACGTAATGGAATTTTTTGTATATAATAGATTTTTAAATGATTGCTAATCAAATTTTAGAATAAACTAAATTAATCTTCGCATTTAAGTACAAGACATTACTTTAAAATGTTCTGTTAATCGCTCTGTTCGAGGACTTTTTTTATTTCAATTCAAATCTTCAAATTTTAAATATTTCAACGGGAAAGTGTCTAAACTTGGATTGAATTGCCAAATTTTGACACGTACAACTAGAAAATGTCCAAATTTGACATTTTCGATTGGAAAAGTCCAAATTTGTCACTTTCAATTGGAAAATTCCCAAATGACACCCTCTCAAGTAAAAAATGTCCTCCTTTTCATTGCTTTTTTTGCTCATAAGAAATTTCAGTTGGGAAAAGGGGGGGGGGGTCTACCCGAAAAAGTTTCACGAGACCTGTTTGAAAAAGGATTCGCGCCACTGATAGAATTACCCAGAATTCAGCTGAATTACCCAGGATAGTCAAGAACTTTAACTAATACACTAGAGCCAGGAGATGAATTATGAAGAATTAACTAGAGATCTCAAGAATTTACTCAATGCGTACATAGATTTTAGTAAAAATGCTTAGAAGTGCCAAGAAGGCTGTTGGATCTCGCGCTTCGCGCCCGTTCGTTGTCTTACCCCACATTTGTGCACAAAAATTTTTAAATCCAAAGTCAAAAGTCAAATAATCGACATCTGTAATTTTGTGATTGTGAATTCTCTTTTGTGAAAGCTCCTTCGGCTTTAACAAATACATTCTCATCACGTACCTCGTGCTTGGCACTCGATTTGGGCCAAAATGCGAAATTTTCTACATTATATGTTCAACATTATTATATTAAATCGATATTACACTTATTTCTGTATGTCGGCCTGTGATTGCTTATTTAGATATTGCAAAATAAAGTACAAATTGTATTTATCATGATGACTCTAATATTTGTTCCTGATTTTGCATTCAATTTTATCCACAGCTACCGTAAAGATTTTATATCATTTCAATAACTGTTTATTATTACAATTCATAATACGCATTGATATTAAAAACAGACGTATTTTCTTCATCTTGTTTTCATAATTGAAAAAAGTGCGCATTCTATAAAAAAACAATGTTGTTATTATGACTTTTATTGCAAATTTTGTGTCCTTTCTCATAAATTTAATTTGTTTATGTTCAATGTTATTTTTTACGATTTGAATCAAAAATATGCATCCCAGCGTAAAGTGCTTCTAAGAAAATTTGTAAATGTAATTTAGGCGAAAAATTTTGTTAGAAAAAATGTTATTGTAGCGCGTATCGTTTTTCCAAAAAGTTACTTTTCCTATTTTAAATGTATGTTTATGACAAAAGTCTATGACAAATTTGTAGATCTTTTTTGGTTGAACAACTTTTGTCTATTCATCTTTTTTCGAACGATGCATCCTTTTTCCAATTTTTTTTTTTTATTTTTCATGTTATTTTTCACGATTGAAACCAAAATTACACATCCTATCAAAAAATGATCAATGAAAAATTTGTAGCCCTTTTCTGAGTGAACAACTGTTGTCTTTCAATTTTTCTCGTGGTTAGTCTCGTTTGTACGAGAATTTCATTTATTTTATTCTTAAATTAGTTTTTCACGAATAAAACAAAAACTACGCGTCCCATCAAAAAGTGATTAATAACAAATTTGTAGATCTTTTTTTAATGCACAATTTTTGTTGAATCATCTTCTTTCGTCCCTCATATAGGTTGACCGCAAAATGGAATTTTTGATTTTTCATTATTTTTTGTGCGATAAAAATTCGAAATTTTGATTTTTCGAGAAAATTTGAGAAAGTCTCTAGAAAATATTGTTGGATGTTCAAGAAAATGCATTTTTCTTCTCTCGACTTTTCTTCATATCGTGCGTTTTTTGGCTTAAAATTTTCATTTTCGTTTGTTTTTTAGAATTTTGTAAGTGCTATAACTCTGGTAATTTTTCTTCTACCAAAAAAAGTCATGAGAATATGTTGTTCGCCTTTTTTGTAAAAATGTGCTCACTTTTTCAAATTTTACAAAAATCTTATACCTTCTCATTATAGGATGAGAATGTAAAAATGAGGAGACATTTGCAAGATAACTGATGGAAAAGGAAACAGACAATAATTGTTGGACTAACCCACGACACATAATCTCCAGTGCCATTAAAACTAAATTAGTTCAAGGAAATTTTCAGCTTTCAAGTTCGCAAATTGGGTTTTTGTATTATGGAAAATAACCCGACTAGTGTGAAGATTTCAATTAAATTTTTATTTGTTATGTACATACCAATTATTCAATTAAACAAATATCTCAGTTGAAAAAAAAAATAAAATAAATGTTTAATTAGAAGGTGTTTTCAATTAAAAGCGAGTGGCAGAATCTGTCAAATTTTTCTTCATATACATCTTAGCGACATAAATTGTATTACGTAAAGATATTTCACAGGTGGAATTCATTACGTTTTTCATCTAAAATGCAATTTTAAGTGGAAAAAATTGACAGGAATATATAGGTAGATTGTTAGCTTTGAGTAAATAATGACTTCTGTCTACTGATGCAACGACTGTATTTTTCTTCAAATTGTATTGACGACCGACTTATCAAAATGAGATAAGAAAGTTCATTAATCAAACACATGTTTCGGTAGCAAACTTCTGAGTATTCCACCATATTTTGTCATGAAGAAGATAAGTTTTACAGAGGAAGAAAAATGTACGTGAAGTAAAAAATGAGCACTAAAACATTAATGTATTTTTCTGAAGATTGTGTAACCTGGACACATTTTATATTCTTTGGACTTGATTAAAAGCAAAAATACTGAACTTGATTCTAAAATTAATAACTTTTACAGACAGAGGATGAAGTTTGAGAGCTTTTGTACAATTTCGATATTTGTAAATGTTTTCATAAATAGGAGCCTTATTTTCTCTAAAATGAATCGCAAGATGGATTAAGATTATCCCAAAACCATTCAACTAAAACCAAGATCCAGGTCATCCCGAACGTATATAGTTCAATTTCAATTATGAGTGGAATTGATTTCACTTCATTTTTATCACTAGGATTTGAGATAATTCACTTGAGTACTTAAAATCACTGACTGGAATACGCAATTTTATATTATTCATTGAAATTCACATAAATTTAGTAATTTTGTTTGGATCTAGTTGAATGGTACTCGAAACCAAAATTCAATAATTCTGTACTTAAATTAACTTGAATTTACTGAATTTTCATATAAATTCAATGGTATTAAAATAATTCCAAGTAAATTGAACTGAAACGTATGAAGTTACTGAGTTTTACATTTTACATGATATTTGATATAGTTGTACTTGAATTCACCCAAATTATCTTAATTTTACTATATGGTCAAGTAGAATATAGAATTCCTATAGAATTCACCATGATTCACTCGAATGAAATTAATTTCACTATGAAGTTTTATTTTATGTACTTGATTTTACAGTAATTTATTTCAACTTACCATTGTAAAATAAATGCCTGTACTTGTACATCGTGCTCGAGTAATTTAGTATTGAAATGACACGCAGAAAAAATCATCTTGCGCAGAGGGAGCTACGTACTACTTGATTTAGGCGCGTTCAATCTGATTTGTAGGATAAATGCCTCACCTTTCTTCTGATATCAATCCACTCAAGTCCACTTTGATTTTGTTGAAGTCATTAAGTTTTCCACAAATTCAATAACTTTAATGTCATTTAGAAAAATTCACTAGAATTCTTCACAATTTACACCGTAATAAATACAATTTACTCTCCTAATCTAAATTAGTGAAACACTACTATATAGATTTGATTGTATATTAATAAAAAGTGACTGAATCATAGCATTTTTCTCACTTAATTATTTGATTAATTCTTAGATTTAGAAAGTACCTTACAAATAAGTCAGTGGAATCAGTTTACAAATTCTTAGATTTCCTTAAACTAATTACAATTAATTGAAATTGTTTAGGATTACTCCGAAGTCGCAAAATTCAACAATAATTCAATATCATTCGGTCACTTAGAAATAATTCACGTTAATGCAAATTTTATATTCAAGTACAATTTGTTTACTCCTGATATAAGAAATTGAGAAAACACACGCTTTATCAAAATTATGTCACACATTTTTAAATTGTTTTTAAATTGATGCAAAAAAAAAGTTCTCATAATTTAATTATTACAAATAGATATAGCGTTATATGTCTTTGCTATTTGTACAGGAACATCCACTTTGGATCCCTGCCAGAAAAATGAGACCCAATTGGTACAACTTAGCATTAGTAGTTACTGGTCGAGGTTTCACTGTCAATTCGTCACCAATTTCCAAATGGTCTCCAGAACTTCCAGATTCGGGCCATGATATGTTTAATAGCGTATCATTCTTGCCAACTGGAGTTGGATTTCTGGAATGAAGTAATTCGAATTTCACAAGCTGAGTGACATTTTTTTCTAATTTAGTTATTTTGTATGGCGTCTGTTAGGTTAAGAGCACCAATTCTTAGCAAATCCCCAATTGTCGGCACCCTTCTATGATTCCATAGATAATACATTTTTCAGCCTGTCTTGCCTCAATTAATTTAATTCTACAATCACTTGTGTAGAAATGGAAACAGGGATCCGACCGCAACCCGGCCGAATTGTCCCAATTTTAACCAGGCGCCCGCGTTGGTCGGGGATACTGGCCGGGATTTGGCTAAAAACGTCATGGTAAATTGGTCAGAATCCGGCTTAAATCCCGGCCGGGTAATGAATACGGTGAACTTTAAAAGTCAAATAAACTAGAAATGTCTAGAATGTCCTAGAAATTGTTTTATTTTTGAAACCACGTTATTATTTGAAGTTATCCGCGCAGTAAGTGGGGTTTTGAAACTGATTACTTAAATAAGGTTGATTTTAATTCAGTATCACGATTTTATTTGCGAACTTCGAGGAGACGACACGTCGTGAGTGCAATGTGCATTCTAGTTCGAGGTGAAAAACTGAAACTTACTGTGAGTGTCTACGCAGACGCCAGACGCAGAGAGCGCCAGACATGGTGGTAAATTTGAAAGTATTCAAGACTAAAAGAATAGGCTGAAATTGGAGAAAATCATAAATTTTGAGGGTTGACCCAGAAACCTATTCCCTGAGAATGGCATTAAAATCCGAACCCAAAGGAATAAATATGAAGGTCTATGGCTTAATGTCTCTGTTTGTTAAATCTTTTAAGGAGAACATTTAGAAACACAATATTATCAAGTAAATCTATGCAAAAATTCCATTTTTGAACAAAAAGACTCAGAGAAATTATGAATCCAAAATTCAGTTCTTTTGAAAAAACATATTCGAACAGCTCAATATATGAAAAAGAATTGCATAGAAAGGCCTCAAAATATGTTTCGAAAAAAAACCTTTTAATCGGCTCATTAGAGACAAGTATATAACAATAGGAAAAAAGAGGGAGAGAATTGGAAAAGAGACAAACAAGCCATCCTCACTCTCATTTCCCTTCTCTTTCTCCGTCTTTTTTATACTACTTTTGGGAACCAACATGTTTCGAGACCACTTTAGATCTCCTCATCAGGGTATCATTTTATAGGATACTAAGAACATATTTACCTATCTTATGCTTAATATTCGTAATGTATG
>CAKNXH010002295.1:174864-189708 GCA_932178445.1 Andricus quercusramuli
AAGCATGAACTTAATAGTAGATCCCATGGCATATTTTATTTATGTATACATGTATACATTTTTGGTTTTGAGAAGTCACTTTTTCCCCCCACGAATGATAAAACTGATGAGAATGTTCGGCAAGACCCCTTAAAACCACCCTTATGGTATGCACACCTTAAATGTTAGAAATGAAAAGTTTTTCGATATTTGAAAATACAAAAACACAAAAAATCTTCTTTTTTATCTCACGAATTATAGACCACATGAGAATGGTCATAAGGGTGGTTTTTAGGGGTCTATAATTAGGGTATATAATTTTTGGGATAAAAAATGAAGATTTTTGACTTTTTTATATTTCTAAATATCGACAATCAAACTTGTGATTTTCAACGTTTTAGGTGTGCATACCGTTTTTATATTTGCACCAAATTATATTGTCCCAAGTGAAAAGTGCATGGAAAAATAATAGTTTTACATGCCTAGCACAACCCAGCAGAACTTCTTGATTTTCGAAATCCGCATTTTGAAAAATTTTGGATTCAAAACATTATTTTGAGGAAAAATGAAACTATTATTTCACCAAAAAATATATACCTAAAGTAAAAGTGTACGAGGAAATAATTATTTTTCACGCCTAGCACAAACCAGCAGGACTTTTAGAGTTTTGAAATTCGCATTTTGAAAAATTTTGGATTTGAAAAATTGATTTGAGGAAAAAAACTAGATTTTCACCAAAAAATATTGTCCTAAGCAAAAAGTGTAGGAAACAAGAATTATCTTGCACCCCTATCACAAATCAGCACAACTTTTTGATTTTTGAAATTTGAATTTTGAAAAATTTTGGATTTGAAAAATTTTTGTTGAGGAAGAAAACTACATTTTCACCAAAAAATATTGTCCTAAGTAAAAACTGTATGGCAGAATAATAGTTTTGCATGCCTAGCACAACTCAGCCCATTTTTTAGATTTTCGAAATTCGCATTTTGAAAAATTTTGCATTCAAAAAATTATTTGAGGAAAAATGAAACTATTATTTCACCCTAAAATATAAGACTAAGGAAAAAGTGTGTAGAAGAATAATGGTTTTGCACGCCTAGGACAACCCAGCAAAACGTTCAGATTTTTGAAATTCGCATTTTGAAAAAATTTTGATTTGAAAAATTTGTTTGAGGAAGAAAAATAGATTTTCCGCAAAAAATATTATCCTAAGTGGAAAGTGTAGGAGACAATAATTGTCTTGCACGCCTAGCACAACTTACCACAATTTCCAGATTTTCGAAATTCGTATTTTGAAAAATTTTGGATTCAAAAAATTATTTTGAGGAAAAATGAAACAATTACTTCACCAAAAAATACAGAACTGAGGTGAAAGTTTATAGAACTATAATTGTTTTGCACGTCTAGCACAACTCCGTACAACGTTCATATTTTTGAAATTCGCCTTTTCAACGATTTTGGATTAAAAAAATTATTTTGAGGAAAAATGAGAATATTATTTCACCAAAAAATATTGACCTAATGTAAAAGTGTATGAAACAATAATTATCTTGCACGCCTAGCACAACCCAGCACAACTTTTAGATTTTTGAAATTCGCATTTTGAAAAATTTGTTATTTGAATCATTTTTTTTTTTTTAGGAAGAAAACTAGATTATCACCAAAAAATATTGTCCTAAGTGAAGACTGTATAGGACAAAAATAGTTTTGCACGCCTAGCACAACCCAGCGCAACTTTTAGATTTTCGAAATTCGCATTTTGAAAAATTGTTTTGAGGAAGAAAACTAGATTTTCCGCAAAAAATATTATCCCAAGTGAAAAGTGCAGGAGACAATAATTGTCTTGCACGTCTAGCACAATTTAGCACAATTTCCAGATTTTCAAAAATCGTATTTTAAAAAATTTTGGATTCAAAAAATTAATTTGAGGAAAAATGAAAACAGTTATTTCAAAAAAAAAAAATAAATAAAATAACTGAGGTGAAATTTTATAGAACAATCATTGTTTTGCACGCCTAGCACAACTCAGTACAACTTTCAGATTTTTGAAATTCGCCTTTTCAAAGATTTTGGATTAAAAAAATTATTTTGAGGAAAAATGAAATTATTATTTCACCAAAAAACATTGACCTAATGTAAAAGTGTATAGAACAATAATTTTTTCGCACGGCTAGCACAATCAAGCACGACTTTTAGATTTTCGAAATTCGCATTTTGAAAAATTTTGGATTAAAAAATTTATTTTGAGGAAAAATAAAACTATTATTTTACAAAAAAATATAAACCTAAGGTAAGAGTGTATGAGACAATAATTGTCTTGCACGGCTAGCAAAATCCATGAGAACTTTTAGATTTTTGAAATTCGCATCTTGAAAAATTTTGGTTTCAAAAAATTATTTTGAGGAAAAATTTCACAATAATTGTTCTGCACGCCTAGAGTAACCCAGCACAGTTTTCAGATTTTTGGATTTCGTATCTTTTACATTTTCGTTTGTAATGTCTCAAAAAATATTTTTTTGTGAATTTCGGTTCAAATTTGGACTTTTTTAAATAAATTTCATGGAACAATATTGAGGACAAACCTAGCACAGTTCAGCACAACATTTTTTTTTTTCTAAAAAAATGGCGGTGCTGGCCCGGAAAAGACTTTTTCGAATTTTGGCTCCAATTTTTATTTCTTGAAAAATTGTTTACTGCACGATTGAGCACAAACCTAGCACAATTTACCAAAATTAAAAAAAAAAAAAAATGGCAGTGCTGGCTCGGAAAAGTTTGTCTAAATTTTGGCTTCAATTTTCATTTTTTTCAAATAATTGTCGCGGCACTCTAGAGCACAAGTCTAGCAGAATTCAGCACAACTTTTGTCTCCTCGAAAAAATAAAGTCGTGGTGCTGGCCCCAAAAAAGATTTGTTTTAATTCTTACTCAAATTTTGAATTTTTCAACAAAAAAAATGTCAGCGCAGTACAGCACAAACCTAACACAATTCAGCAAAACTTTTGTTTTTTCGAAAAAACAAAATGGCGGTGCTAACTTCATAGACATGTCATTTTGACATATAATGCATATAGTTTTTAATCATTCAGTATAATTATGTATGTATCAAAAATAAAATAAATTCACTACAGTTTTTGGCATGCCAATAATGGGGCTAAGGTGCCAAGAATTGGTGTTCTTATCCTAAATGCCATTTTCGGTAAGTACTTTTACATGACTCGATATAAATAATGATTAATAAATATTACTGTAATCAAGATTCGCACTAAACACAAAAAAACTACCAAAAATCCGTATCCGCAGAGGTAAGCACAGGTGACAATTTTAAAGAAATGTTACGATCATTGAACAATAACGAATTTTTTATCCAAACTTTGTGTCCAATATTTGATCTAGATATACATATTGCAAGAATTTTTTATATTTTGAATAGTTTTTAAAATTGTACCATCTATGTCGTTTCTGAATTTGAATTTTTTACACTAAATACATGAAATGAAGGGTAGAAATGCAAAAGGAGTCAAGCGCCAAATTTTTGAAATCGGATTTATTAGCTCAAAAAATCAGATAAATCCTATTACAAATGCCTGCCAAAGGACTTTTTTGGGGCATCATTTTTCAAAATTTGTGTTCTTGTGTTCACAGTCCGAGAAGCTTTTCTAACCACAAAGTAAAAAATCAAATTTCATTTTTCTCGACACTGGCTAATTATTTTCAATTACTATTGGGTCCCTTCCGTTCAGCACTGAATAACCTGAAACCCGATTCCTCATTTTTTGGAAATATGCAAAATTATTACTGCTATCGTTATTATTTTGAAGTTGAAGTGTCAATTTTGCACCATTTCGAAGTCATAATTGGATTTTCACATTTCGCGAAACTGCATGATTTTTTTTAAACAAACTTTTTGGAAATCAATTCTTCCGTTCAGTAGCTAGAATTCAGATTTTTAGTTTTTTCTTAAACGGCAAATTGACTCCACAATTCATGTTGAAAGATGTTAAAAGTCAATACGGACCCAAAATCTAACCTCGAAACGTGACCTGTTTCATTCGATTTCTCGAAACCGGATAGCTTTTCGTGAGCAAACTTTTTTTAGTTCGATAGAACATGAAAGTATCTCGAAAGTACTTTCTTTTTTTTTTCTTAATTGGTCCCGCTGAATTTACAACATGTTTTGAGTCTCTCCTGAAAAAAGTGAAAAATGGCGCTTGACTCCTTTTGCATTTCCACCCTTCAAATCTTAAAAACTATGCAAGCGACAAAAAGTTCCTGCCTTTTTTCATCAAGAATATGTTTCTGCACACTTCTTTTCAAAATTTGGTACCAATCGGTGAAAAAATACATATTTCTAAGATAAAATATGATTAACTAAAGTTTTAACTGAAAAAAATATCATATTTTTCTGAAATATTGATATCGAGAACATGTTACCTTAGATTTCCAGTTCAAATATTAGGCAAAAAGTTGGGATTTAAAATACATAATTGTTAAATGATTGTAAAAACAGTTAATTTTTCACCTGTGCAGCCTAATTTGTCAAAATTAATGACATTAAATTTTAATGAGAAGAGTCTGTAGCGAGATATTTTCGATACATAATTACATATTGCACAAGAATTCTCGATATCTTAAATATCTCTGAAATTTTACTATTTGTTTCATCTCTGAATTTTCATTTTTTTAATCTTGAAAACTATTCAAGATACTAGAAATTCCTGCAATTAGGTAAACTTTCCAGTAATTGTGACACCAATTTTCTTGCTTTTTATCACGAGCACTGAATTTACCTTATTAATCAAAAATCTTTTGCTACTGACTTCTCGATGAAATGTAATTTCACTTGGTTCGTAGATTAGGCTGCAGAGGGGAAAAATGTAATAAATATTTTCTAAAATATTATTTAATAATCATCGTTTGAGTTCAATGAACCTAGCTACCCTTGCTATTTTCAAATACAAATACAAGAATCAAATCCAAATTGAAATTCAATAATTTAAGCATTAAATTAAATAAAAAAATTAATCACTCCAATTTATTTAAGTACATTGAACTAAAATTATTCATACAATTATTTAAATTATTCAAGTTGATAAAATAGGTCATTTCAATTGAATTAATTGAGCGTATCTATCTTATTGTGTTTTCAAAAAAAAAAAATTGAATCCCACCAAAAACATATGCGATGCAAAATCTCTGTCAAATACAACTACATGAATTTGTTAGATCAAAATAATATAATATTTAATTAAATATATATTATTCAATAAATTATCGTTCAAAATCAGTGAGCCTAGCCATCCTTTCTATTTTCAAATATGAATATAAGAATTCAATCTAAATTGGAAGTGAATAATTTAAGAATTTAATTGAATTAAAGAATAATTCAATTCATTTAATTTATTTTAACTGAAATTATTCAGACAATTATTAGAATTATTCAAATTTATGTGATCACTAATTTTGATTGAATTAATTGAGCATACATATCTTATTTTGTTTTCAATTTTAAATAAACTGAAAATTCACTAAAAACAGTTGCGATGCAAAAACTCTGCTAAGTATAGCTACATGAATTTGATGAAGTTTGTCACAAATGAATAATGTTTGCTGCAAAGAGATTCTTTTCAAGAAAAATTCAAGTCCTCTTAGGCTTAAATATATGTTAAAGGTAATTTCATTTATTTCAAGAAACATCCTTTTGACGCAAAAGGATATTTCTCTTGAGTGTAACCGAAAGATAAAATAGTAACTGGTGAATACTAACCCAAATTTAGCAAAGTTTGTCCACATTCTTACAATCCTTTGTCTCGTAATCGATACACGATTTGTGGGATCCAGGGTTGGATTGGCCAAGGAAACGTAGAACAAATAAGCGAAGTCATCCCCGTGAGCGGTTCCTGAAGAACGATTACAATAACCGATAAATGTCGAATAAGATTTACGATGGCCAAACCACGAACCGAGAATAATTCACGGTTCACGTCCATTCTCGTTTGGAAATTTATTACAATATAAGGAATATGCGAAAATCATCCAACCTAAGAAAGTTAATGGCAAGAGGTATTCTGTGACGCCACGACGCGACGCGACGTAGAGTAGAACAGGGCGAGGCAGCCAGGGCGCCACATTTTGGAGTGCAGAGAACTTATTCGAAATTATATCAAATTTTGTATGGTGTCTTTAGAAAGCTTGATTCTTGGGGTTCAAAATTTCCTCGTGGCATTTTGACGTAGCTTGCACATTACAGTTTCTACCACCGTTTTCCAGAGACGCTATGTTTTTGCTCAACTGTAAAAACGTGGGGTGAGGCAGCCAACCATATAATACGCAGACGTATAATAATGTATAAGTTCTTCATTAGGTCCAACATGATATGGGGCATTATTTCTCAACTGCCCCAACTTTAAAAGTCATGTTCTTTGATTTTCTTCAAATTCAGGGAATATGTTCACCTACCCAATAGTACTTAATCGACAAATTTATAGACCACAAAAACCACCCCTCTCCAAGTGATGGGGGTGACATTTTCAACCCCAACGCCTGCACGGGTATTTTCAAAAGCTTGCAACTTCCTTTTTATTTTATCGATTTAAATTTTTTATGAGGGTTTTCGAAAGGATATTTCTTACTCTTTTATTATACTTTATTAAAGAAAAAAACGAAAAACGTTTTAAGCATTTTTTAAACAATTTAATTGTTTATTTAACTTTTTTAGCAATTTGGGGTATTTTTATTTTTTTTTAAATACCCTCAAAAGAAAGCTTGACCTTTTGGCTTCAGAAAAGATCCTAAGCAAAAAAATGGTCCAGTGAATAGTTTCCGAGATATAGGCCCCGATGTGAAGACAGTCCTAATGCTGGTGCTCAGACGCGATCCTTTAGTAGTCCACAGACTAGTTTGCAAGTCTACCATTTTTTCAACGCATTCAAGTTCATTCAGAATTACATTAAATCAGCTAATACACAATTTAAGAATGCTTGTCGGTGGGTCACAGGAAGTTGATTTATTTATTATTTGTTATAAACAAATAAAAAATGCAAACCACCCTGTTCAGAAGTGATGTTGATTTTTGTCAATATGAATGATTCCTTACTATAATAGTTCGTTAGTTTACAATAATTATTGATTATTCAATGATATTCCATGAATAAGTGCCCAATTTGACCATTGTTAACATATGAACAGTGCATTTTCAAATGAGTCAACAACAGACAAATTATAAATTAACGCCTGTCGTCAACCTACGATTTGTAAAATCATAGTGTCCAGAGTCTACCACATGGAGGTGGCAGTGCGATTTTAGACTTCTTCAGGGTGCTTAATTCAAGTGAGTCCCCTCACCTCTCACTATTCGAGCTGCTTGTTTTTTATGAGTCCCCTCGCCTCTCACTATTCGTGGTGTTTAATTTTTATGAATCCTCTGGCCTCTCACTTCACAGTGTTTTTTAATTGGTTCGCCTTTTCTTTACACCATTTTTCTTTTCTTTTGAAGTACTCTCCCTATTTAAGGTACGCTTAGGTTTAGGAAAAATGTCACTCTTCTCATCATAGGATAATCGTTTAAGGTTCAGTTGTCCCTTATCATTAGGGGTGAAAGCATGGTACTTGAGAGTGCCGGGTATTGTGACAGACTTATTGAACTGATCTGCTAATTCCAAAGTCATTGCTGAATCATTATCTTTAGAACAGAAGAGTACAACTGTTTCCTTTAAATTTTCTCTGGCCCATTTATATAAATCATGAGCACTTAGAATCTATTTATCTGCTGGACGCTGCAAGCTGGCTCTTGATGCAAGTCGCTTTAAATTTCCTCCGATTCCATCGCATGGAAACAGTTGTACTCTTCAGTTCTAAAGATGATCATTCAGCAATCACATTGGAATTAGCAGATCGGTTCAGTAAGTCTGTCACAATACCCAGTACTCTCATGTACCATGCTTTCCCCCCTAATGATAAGGGACAGCTGAACCTTAAACGAGTTTCCTATCATGAGAAGAGTGACATTTTTCCTAAACCTAAGCATACCTTGAATAGGGAGAGTACTTCAAAAGAAAAGAAAAATGGTGAAAAGAAAAGGCGAACCAATTAAAAAACACTGTGAAGTGGGAGGCCAGAGGATTCATAAAAATTAAACACCACGAATAGTGAGAGACGAGGGGACTCACAAAAAACAAGCACCCCGAATAGTGAGAGGCGAGGGGACTCACTTGAATTAAGCACCCGGAAGAAGTCTAAAATCGCACTGCCACCTCCACGTGGTTGACTCAGGACACTATGATTTTATAGGTCGTCGGTTGACGACAGGCGTTAATTAATAATTTGTGTGTAGTTGACACATTTGTAAATGCACTGACGAACTATTATAGTAAGGAATCATTCATATTGACAAAAATCAACATCACTTCTAAACAGGGTGGTTTGCATTTTTTATTTGTTTATAACAAATAATAAATAAATCAACTTCCTGTGACCCACCGACAAGCATTCTTAAATTGTGTATTAGCTGATTTAATGTAATTCTGAATGAACTTGAATGCGTTGAAAAAATGGTAGACTTGCAAACTAGTCTGTGGACTACTAAAGGATTGCGTCTGAGCACGAGCATTAGGACTGCCTTCACATCGGGGCCTATATCTCGGAAACTATTCACTGGACCATTTTTTTGCTTAGGATCTTTTCTGAAGCCAAAAGCTCAAGCTTTCTTTTGAGGGTATTTAAAAAAAAATAAAAATACCCCAAATTGCTAAAAAAGTTAAATAAACAATTAAATTGTTTAAAAAATGCTTAAAACGTTTTTCGTTTTTTTCGTTAATGAAGTATAATAAAAGAGTAAGAAATATCCTTTCGAAAACCCTCATAAAAAATTTAAATCGATAAAATAAAAAGGAAGTTGCAAGCTTTTTAAAATACCCGTGCAGGCGTTGGGGTTGAAAATGTCACCCCCATCACTTGGAGAGGGGTGGTTTTTGTGGTCTATAAATTTGTCGATTAAGTACTATTGGGTAGGTGAACATATTCCCTGAATTTGAAGAAAATCAAAGAACATGACTTTTAAAGTTGGGGCAGTTGAGAAATAATGCGCCATATATGAGAATGAAAAACAAAGTTGAATGTCTTCTCTGACATTTAATGGAACTCAAAAGAAAAACAAACAAAAATTGGAAAAAATCGGAAAAATTAATATGTCATCTTCGTTGCTGCTGTCCGAGGTTTCATTAGGAGTAAATTTTTTTTCATCAGTTTCCATGACCTTCTTTGGGCAGCCTCGTCGAGGACTGCCACAAGCAATTCACTTTCTAGCCTTTTCAACATAATCTGCCGTTAGTTGGCTAATTCGCCCCACACGTGTTTTCTTCAAGAAAAAAAAAATTTCACTCAAAAAAAGTATTTTAAATATCGAAAAACCAACCATTCCTAACTGACCTTACATTACAAGGGCGCGCGATTTCAATTAACGCTGTCGGAACAAGAAGAAATTGGCTGCCTCGCCCCACTGGCTGCCTCGCCCTGTTCTACTCTACCGATCATACAACGTATTTTTTCCGCCTTCTTATTTTCGAAGTAAATAAATTAAAGTTTCTAACTGAAATGTTGTAAAATGACAGGAAATGTATTAGCACACCGCTTTATAGCCAATATAGAGTTTGCATTTTAAAAAGACAAATTGTTGTTAACAAGGATCTCATGGAAAATTTATTTGAAACAAAAAAAACTTTTATCAGAGCATAACAGTTATCATGGCACGTACTGCCGTTTGAAAAAGGTGAAGTTTTTTTCAAAAATATAGGTGACAAATAGGTGACAGAAAAAAAGTGTTATAAGTTAAATAAACATGTAAGTTAATGCTTATAAACGGATCCTCGGTCTATATTTAGTAGAGTGGGCCAGAAAAACCATTTTCTTGAGAAGCGAATTCTAATACATAGTGAGTAATAGATGTATTTGCCCAACAGTGGTGAGCTCCTTAAATTTCAGTTTGATCGGATAATATCTTCTGTTCTGTGTATTTGAAGAAGGCCGTGGGCACGGGTACCAAAATTTCAGTACAAATAGCCGGATTTTTCCGGTACAAATATATCTGGTCGAGGGGCTATTTGTAACGAAATTTCCAAAAAATAGACAGTATTTTCGGTACGTGTAGACACTTCCTTCACAGATAGTTCTAACTTGAACACAATTCTTCTTTATTTTCAAATTTTGTATTGCTATTTACTAATAAAAACTAAAATTTGGAGGGCTTACTACTGTTGGGCAGATACATCTTTCACCTACTCTCAAAGAAATGTTTGTTTGGATCAGACAAATTCTTTCTTTCATATAGCGGCAAAGAATGATTTAATTAATTTTAACAAATATTTGTTCGATTCAAACAAAAACTCATTTTCTTCAAACAAAATTCATTTTATTCAAACACACTAATGTTTAAGTTAAACAAAAATGTTACTTGAATCAAACCAATTCTATCTTAAATATAGGGTCCGACAAATGTTTGCTTGATTCAAACAAACATTTTTCTGAGTGTATATTTAGAATCCGGTACCCATTCTAATATTTAAGTTACACAATCGGTATTGCGTCAAAAGTGAAAACCAAACCAAATAAAATTTGTAAACTAACAGATTTGGAAGAAAATTTGACAAGCTTTATGAAAATTATAACCATCTCTGAAAAATATTATACACCTTCGGCTGGCCGTACATATAGACACTTCGTTTAAAAAAAATCAGAGTTTCTTGTTTTTGACCCTGAAAGGAAATAATGGATGGTTTAAGAAATTCTGAAATATTCAATAAAATATATATTTAATTGCAAAAATCGAGAAATCTGAATTCAGAACCTAATCTGCGCGAGCTAGCTCCAGAGTTCCTTTTTCCTTTTTATATTACATTTTAATTTAGAGTCCTCGACACTTATAATTAACTGTTCATTTTAAGTAATATATCTGAATTCCTTAATCCACAATGAGGAAGAAAACATACTAATCCCAAGTCCGATATTTAACCAGCCTGTAATTATTTAAATTATAACTAATGAAAATCTATTTTTTTTTAGCCAAATAATGAATATTGAAGGAAGCTATAGCATCTTTCTTAGTTTAAAAAAAATAATGCAAAAAAAAGCTTCCATTTAAGAAAATTTGTATTTCGAAGACCAGATAACAGAATTGCGAATTTTAATTTTCAAAAAGCCTCTCCGTTTCTTTTGAAATAATTAATTAAAGCAATTACTTTTGGCAGTAGTCTTTTTGATGAATATTTAAACATATGGTTTTCTTGTTCTACCAAAAATATATATAGGAATTGATTTGCTTTTCATTAAAAATTTTCTCCTGATCACACTATCACCGTTATCACACTTACCCGCATTGACCCTGCACTATCATGACTACTTAGTAGACAAGAAATTTAGCTTATTCTTATAAAAAAAGTTAATTTTTTACTGCACACTTTTTAATGTTGTACTACATATTGTAAAGTTTGGACTACACAAAGTATATCGGACTACACAAAATTGTAGGCACTGACTTTTTCCTTAAAAATGCAAACTTCTACCAGACACACCGCGGAGGATTGATATATTTCCGTCCTTTTTCCCAATCTTCGGGACAATATTTCATTTACTTAAAAAATGAAAAGCTGGAACAAGATACATAGTTTGATTCAAAGAAAATTTGATCCAAACACGCCATCGTTCAACTCAAACAAAATTTATTTGAATCAAAATAATTGTATCTCTCATATAGGGTCAAACAAATGTTTGTTTGATTCAAAACAAACATTTTTCTGAGTGCATCGTAGGGAATACCATTTACTTTTGAGCGAGACAATATACAGGAAATACAGGAAATGTCTTTTAACTCTTTAAAAATAACCTTTAGATCACAAAATATGTAGGATAGAGCTAGGCAGAACCGACTGGCGGGGCAAAATCGACTTTGCGAATGAAATTGCTATAAAGTCAATTCTACAAAAATTGACATTGTAAAAGAAAAATTACACAAAAAACAATGTTGACAACTAAGAAATGGAAGATTCACTCTTAAGAATGTAACGTTTGCTACCTTAATTGAAATGATTACAGCATAGTCACCACAGCTATCACGATTTTTAATGAAAAGAACTTTTACTTCTTGCTGCATATGCTCGAAAGAAAATGTTCCAATTCATAAAATACCAAAGAATCGAACCATTAACTTTCCACATCTTAAGATATTTATATTTCATAAAAATCCGAAGTCCATCTTGCCCCGGCACGCGACGCAATGCCGACGAAATACAGCTTTGTTAGAAATAATTAAATTATTAGATCATTGTTTTGTTAAGATAATTATTGCGTGTGGGAATATGATATACAATAATGTAACAAAACAATATTTTTTTAATGGATGAATTGCACATCTTATTAACTTTTTATAGAGCAATGAATGTTAACCGGTCGGTCCTGCCCCTCTCTACCATATGCAAAGGAAAGAAAGTAGAGATTTTAAGCTTTTTTTTATGAAAAACGAAATAATATATCAATGAAATCTTACCATTTAATTTGATATTGTAAAGGACTCTATGTAAAGATTCATCCGTGTCAAAAGTCAACCGATAATAATAAACTGGGAGTGATTTTTTTTGTGAGAGCAATTGTTGCTTATAGTCTATTCCAGCGACGAACATCAAATCACTTGTTTCCTAAGTTTGAAAATAAAATAACAAATGTTTTCAATCAGAAAGATAATAAATCCCAAAACTATTGTTAACAATGTTGGCTTACATTAATAATTGTATGGAGAGCTGCAGTTGGTAAATGAGCAATTTTCTCAGTTGACATTCGATAATAAGGTAAATGAATTGGTAAATTTTTAGCAGCAGCGCTAAGTGATTTAAAAACGTAACTCAATAAATGATGTATTCGATCCGCACCTGAAAAAAAGTTTTTATTTAGAATGTTATTTCATATACATACTATAAAAGTAATATTTTTTCCAGAATGGAGTATTTTATTGTTTAATTTGTTATACCCATGCCGAAGGCAACACTCTCGAAGGCCGTGAAACCCGTTAAGTGAGGCACTTGATAGAAGCTTCCCATTTTATATTTTGTCAGGTAGCATTCTGTCATGAATTTTTCTTCGTTTGGAGCAATTTCGGGATCCTCTAACGTAGGCTTGAACGGAGGATCAATCTGAAATTTGAAGCTATTATTAATTCATTATCAGATTTTAATCTTTTCAATTTATTGTGAAATTCGTTTTATTCAAATACAATTAAATTGTTTATCAGAGTTCTTACCGAACTAATTTTCTCCGTCTTTTCCATGATGTCTCTTGCCGAAGCTTCATATAGGGTTTCCAACAAACTTTCTACATTGGTTGTATCTTTTCCAAGTAACTTGCCTAGTTTAAAAGCTCGTTTCTTGGCTTCCAAAGGTGTATGAAATGCCCAGGGACAGAAAACGGCAGCACTCATTGCAATTGATCGATGAAATAATCCTTAAATTAGAAACCATTTTAGAAAAATTGATCTGCAATCAAATATCCTTAAAAAATGGTTAGACAAGAGGTCAATAAGCGCCCTCTAGGAAGGATTTCATGGCTAGATCAGAAGTGAGGGAACCAGTTTCGAAGTAACAAATTTAAATGGTAAAATATAAAAATTAATTAATATTAATATATATATATATATACATATACATGTATTATTATTAATAATATTATTAAAACTTGATTGATAAAATTAATTAATTAAATATTAAAATTCGAAGGAAGAGGGAAGATGCCAAATCTATGAGCTCAAGGGTGAGAGTTTGGTGGGGTCAGGTGTTCCATTTTAGAATGTCAAGTATCAAGTGCCATAGGTAAGGGGTCAAATCTCAAAGGTCTCGGTTTTTTTCTCACCTCGAGACATGCGTGACAGAGAATGAAAATCCACAGCGACACCTCCGGCGGATTGACCCATAAGTGTCACACTATTTGGATCTCCTCCAAACTTATCAATATTTTCTTGAACCCATCTGAGGACCAAATTTTGATCCTTAAGAGCAGCATTTCCGGTTGCATTGGGATGATTTAAGCACAAGAATCCTGGAAATATGAAATTGATAACAAGAGGTTCGATATCAAAAATTGATTTACCTGGATAGATTCCTATTAGCAACATTTACCGATATCTAGAGCAATGGAGAGTTCGCGGCGGTGCTGAATTACATATAAACTTAATGTTTTCATTAGGTTTTTTCTATTAATAAATTTTGTGAATTCTACAAAAATTCTTATATACTTAAAGTTGACAGGACATCTCTTCCAGGGGCTATTCAAAAACTACGTCATATTTTCAGGGAGACCATTGGGGGTGGGGGGAGACCCAGAATGTGACAATACATATGGCAAATACATATAAATGTGAAATTGTTTTTAGATTATTAAAGAAATGAAAATTAGTGATCCTGTTTTTTTTAAGGAATTCCTCTTCATGCCCCTGATTTAAAGAAACTTCTCCTTTTTCCCACTTTTTTACTCAAATGCAAACTGAATTGATAGAACTCAATAAGAAAATCCGTCTATTTTTCATTGAAAGCCTTTCAATTGAAAAGTCTACTATTATATTTTTGGTTTATAATTCATCTCCTTTGGTTAGAAAAGCCATTATTTGCTTCAAGATTTAACTATTTTCGTGAAAATTAGTTGTTGCAGAAAATTATCCTTTTTATATTTTTGATGTTATGGTTTTGACCAGATAAATTGTATTAATAATTTTGATGTCGATTGTTTTTTTGTCTACTGGTCTCAATAAATATTTTTTAATATTGATTTATTTTTTAAATTGTGAAAAAAATTGATCTCTAGCTCAGCTGGGAACCGAACCCAGGTCTTCCAGATT
>CAKNXH010002295.1:190108-203080 GCA_932178445.1 Andricus quercusramuli
AAAAAAACAATCAACATTAAAATTATTATCCTTTTTAGTTGGAAATTCAACTATTAAATTTTTCAATGAAAAATCTTTTTTTTTCGTTATAAATTAATTTTATTGGTTTGAGATGGACCTATACATATTATTTAAAATGTTCTTTTCGTGGAAAATTAATCTTCTTACCTGAAAATTTAGTTAATCCATTTTTTGGCTGAAACTTTATCGTTTTTAGTTGAAAATTCAACTATTACATTTTGCATTAAGAATTCATCTTCTTTGGCTAAAAATTAAACTATTTGGTCTAAAGCTTGATTCATCTACTTGGTTGGAAGTTGAATTAATAACTTGAAGATTCATTTTACCAGTTAAAGATCCATCTCTTTGGTTGAAAACTTGACTATTTTGTAGAAAATCAATTTTTTGAACTGCAAATTTCACTATTCCATTTGTAGTTGAAAATTGATTGTTTCTTAGTTTAAAATTAAACTTCTTTTCAAAATTAACTTATTTGATGAAAATTCATCTTTTTGGATTGAAAATGTAAGGCTGTTGATGAAAATTCGTCTTTTTGGGTTTAAAATGCAACTGTTTGGTTGGAAATTAACTTCTTGGTTACAAATTCATATTTTCGGGTAGAAAATTCAACTGTTTCATATATAATTCGCTTTTTTGGTTTGAAAAGTCCAAAACTTATTGTTAGTTGAAATTTTTTTCTTTCTGGACTGAAAAATGTTTCTTGGTTGAAAATTCAACTCTTTTGCTAAAACCTCGTCTACTTAATTAAAAATTCATCTCATTTGAAAAAAATGTTATTCATTTTTTTTTTTGTTAAAAATGCAACTGTTTGAATAAAAAATAATTTTCTTTCGTTTAAAAATTCCACTATTTGGTTGAAAGTTCGTTTTTTTTGTTGTTGAATTCAACTGCTTCTCATTTAAGCTTATGATCATTTTTGGTTAAATTTAACTGTTTTTTTTTATTTTAAATAAAAATAGTTTTTTGTTGTAATATCAACTATTACATTCTTCGATGATAATTCATCTCCTTTTATTTATTAAATTTTATATATATTTTATTTTATTTCATATATATTTTTAATTTTATATTTATTAAATTTTTCTTTGTGAATCTGTTTTTATTGAAAATTCAACCATTTGTTTGAAAGCTAAACATTCATCTGCACTGTTTTGGGTTGAACATCATTTTTTTCTTAATTTCGTTGGAAAATTTAACGATTTGGTTGTAAATACAACTATGTGCTTAGAAATTCCACTACTTTGTTAAAAATTTGGCTCTTTGAATATAAAATTCATCCTTTTGGATTGAAAATCTATCTTTCTTGGTCAAAAAATTCTTGATTGTAAATTAATTTTTCTTAGTTGAAAATTCAACAGTTGGATGAAAAATTTAATTATTTTGTTGAATATTTGTCTCTTCTGCTTGAAAGATTGAGTACTTGTTGTAGATGCAAATTTTTAGTCTAAAATTATTGTTTTTTTTTTTTTTTTTTGAAAACACAAAAATTTCGTTGAAAATGATTTCTTTTGATAGGCTATTAATCTTTTTTGGTTGAAAATTCAAGCATTATGTCAAAAATGCAATATATTTCGACTCTCAATGTTAAGAGCTTCATATTAAATTCAATATGGTAACGGTACCTATTATACATTAACTTTATTTAAAAAATGTTTCCCCCTATTATTTCCTTCATTTCGTAAAAATACACTCTATACCCCCTTTCTGAGACCATTTTGGGCTGCGACGTCTGCTAAATTATTCTGTTCGCATACTTTGTGTTTTATTTTAGGTATTTATGAAATTAAAACGAAAACCATTTTTTTACTCATAGGGGGGAGGGGTCGTATTTGCAAAGTCACTCTGGAGGGTTCAAGCTGTGTGTGATGATCTGTCACGAACAAGGGAAGTGGTGGGAAAAGTGTTCAAAATACCATGAAGAAATTTTTAAACAGTCCCTTAAAGCTTTTACAATTTGACAATAGGACAAAAATTACAGTGAATTAGAAAGACTTTCAGAAAATGTAAAATTAAATAACGTAGTTTTGAAATGGGAAGAAAGAAATTAAAATACTGCGAAAAGTTTTACACTTTCATTACAAGTACACTAAAAATATGTTTTACAATAAATAAAAAAGTGATAATCACAATTAATTGTTACTAGAATAATACGCAGTACTATTTGCTTCTGCTTGTACTACTTTTTCGAAATTTTCTTAGCATAATTTTAGCATAAAAAATTGATTACTTAGTGTTATACAATCTCTATCTTTCAACGCAATAAAAAATGCCACAAAAAGTGAGCAACTAAGGTTTCGCTATAGATTATTTTCTATTTTCTTAACTATAGAAGCCTCGAGTAATTTATGTGTATGAAGGACTTACCGAATGGACCTAAACGATAATTGAAGGTAACGAGGACGACGCCTTCCTCGATTATGAAATCGGGTCCATAAAGAGAACTGTTCGCATATCCTGCTTTGAAGCTGCCACCATAAATCCATACCATTACTGGCTTCAAATCGAGAAATTTATCTGATAATTTTGTCTGTTGAAAAATATGTATCATAACTATTTTTATACGATTATTTTTAATTAGTGAGTGTTCTCAACATTTAGAAATAATTGAATATATTCAGTAATGAATCATTTATACTAATATATTTTTTATAAATGTTTTCATATGCTTACATGTGGAGAGTAGACATTAAGATACAAGCAATCTTCGGCTCCAGTTAAATTTCCGTAAACGAAATCCATTTGGACACAGTTACTTCCTTCTTCAGTGGCTACCAAAATTTCCGTCCATGGCTTCTTTTCAACTGGAGGCTAGTGAATCATGAAATATAATTGAAGGTTAATATTATTTTATTTTTATATCATATGTGTAACGTATTAGAATTAATTTGATCAGTTACAAATTTTTTTTACAGCAATTCAAAGGACGTAATATACAATTGATGAATTTGGAAAAGTCATTAAAATCTTGAAATAAAAAGGACATTTCAAAACTCTAGAACATACGAAAAATTAAAGGTAATTAAAAATATTTTTAAACAATGGAGAAGCGATAAAAATGAAGAATTTCAAAATTTTATTAAAATTATTTGGTAGATTTTGAACCAAAGTTTAGAGTTTCAAATCATTTAATTCAAACTAAGTCAAACGTTAAACCCACAATCTATTTTACGGATGATATTACTAATGAAAAAATATGATGAGCCTGTGAAAATGTTTAATTTCATTTTTCATAAGTAACGATTTATGTAATTAAAAAAACATTGGAATGTTCTGAGTAGTTCGAATTAATCTAAGGATTTTTAGTATTGTAAATCAATTTAATTTCTGTAATATTTTTCTTTATTCGCACCTCTTCTCTTCTTCGTCACAGCTCACCACACAAAGCTTGAACCCGTTGGGATGACGTCACAAATAAGAACCCCCCCCCCCCCGTCCGCCCCATATAAGTCAAAAAATCTTTGAATATTCAAGCTGAAAAGTCGAATGTTTTAGAAAAATGTGGCTTTTAAAACCGGAAAAATGAATTTTCAATCGAGAAAGATGCTTTGTCAACCAGATAGTTGAAGTATTAAGCAAAATAGAAGAATTTAAAACAAAAAAGAGTTGAATTTTCAATCAAGAAGGATTTTTCAGACAATAGAGAAAAAAAATGTCTACCAAATTTTCTTATTTCAAAACCAAGAAGGCGAATCCCCTATGAAAGCGTTGAATTTTCAACCAAAAAATATGAATTTTCTACCAAAAAGTTAATTTTCAACCAAACAGTTGAATTATGTACAAAAATGATAGAACATTTTACCAAAACGTCGAAATTTCAACAAAATTGTTTAATTTTTAAGCCAAAAAGAAGAATTGATTGGTGAACTAAAAACAATAAATTTCCAACCAATGATGAAATAGTAAAGTTTGCAGATCAAACAATTGATTTTCAAAAAATAAATAATACAAAATTATTTAAATTTTCGAACAAAAAGTTGTAATTTTAACTACTAAAATCATTTTTTAACAAAGCAGTTCAACTTTCAACCAAGTAGCTGAAGTTTCAATGTAGAAAATTGTTTTTCTAATAAAAAACGAATCTACAATAAAATAGCGGAATCTTTAACGAATCAAATTAAAAATGAACATTCTTCATGAAAAATAAATTGAATAGTTGATTTTTTAACTGAAATATAACATTTTTCAGCCAAGAAGGATTAGTTAAGTTTTCAGCTAAGAAGATTAATTTTCAACAACAAAAAAAACACTAATTTTGAACAAAATAGTTCAATCCTAAACCGATCAAATAAATTCTTAACAAAGTAGTTCAACTTTCAACCAAGCAATAGAATCTTCAATCAACAAGATTAATTTTCTACCAAAAAAGATGAATTTACAACAAAATACATAAATTTTTGACAACATGTTTAAATTTTCAACTATAAACGATCAGTTTTCGACTATTAGTGAAATATTTAAATTCGTATTTGAAAAATGAATTTTTAACAAAATAGTTTTATCTTTAACGAGTTAAATAAATGTTTAACAAAGTAGTGCAATTTTCAAGCAACTAGTTGAATTTTCAAACAGATTTTACATTTTTCATCTTACAAAATGAATTCTCAATGCGAAATTTAATATTTGGATTTTCAACTAAAAGTGGTCTATTTTCAGCCAAAAATAGATTATTTAAATTTTCAGCTTATAAAATTAATTTTCATTTCAAAAAAAGGCGAATTTTCAACCAAATAGATAAATCTTCAACTAAATAGTCGAATATTTTACAAAAATAGTTTTAATTCCTTATTGGGCTATATTGATTCTGTTGGTATTTTAGCGAAAAAACGAGAAAAAGGAAAAGTTTCTTGAAAACAGGGAAAAAGAGGAATTTTCGGAAAAGAGGGGAATGGGGTAATGAGTGTGCAGACTGCAGTGTGATTTGTTTTTTAATGGCCAAATTGCCCAAGAGTTAAATGATATAAACAGTACCTTAAATCTGTTGTATCCAAGGGGCGCTTCCCCATAAGGGATTCCTTTGAAAGATGAGTACTCAACTGAATTGACAATCGTCCTTAAAATTTCTCCTTGAACAGGTCCGTTTGTCGTTTGAACAACATCCGACCACTGACATTTCACCAATCCAAAAAAAAGTACCAAAATATGCCCAGATAGGATCATTTTCTATCATTTATTCTGAAAAAGAGTAAAATTATCTGAACAACAGTTCTCTCTCCTACTATCAATTAATTTTGAAATAAATGATAACTTTCTGTAAAGTAAATTGATAGAATCATTAGGAACCTAAATACAAAATTTTTAGTTTCAATCCCAGAAACTTTTTTTAAAAGGTGTACTATTTTGATCTAAAGTTCACCGTCTGACCGCGGAAATAAAACTCTTCTCTCGAAATGTGTTTTTGCACGCGATGATTTACAAACCTAACTGGTTTTCAACAAAACGCGAACGTATACTATATTTGGTTATCAAAAGTGGAAGTCACATTCCCATACTAAATTGCATATTCGGTCAGCTCTGAATTTTTTTATTTTTTCTGAAAAACTAGGAGTATAAACGGTTTCTTGCAAGTTCGTCTTTAAATAAGAAACCAGTACAATTTTTTTAATCTGAATAAGTTTTTGAGGAGATACTTACCATCAATTGTTTTTTCATTAGGTGAATAATATCTTCCCGAAATATGTAATATTAAATTTATTCATACATGCAAACATGCATACAAGAAACTTTGCTGAAATCCCTTGGAACAAAAAAGAATATCATTCATTAAATATTAAAAGCCATAAATTCCTATAATTTGTAATTTCAGTTTCACATTCCGAATTAAAAATGCTGAGTTCCCTTTAACAATGTATGGTTTTTTAATATTCTACTCATATTATCTCTTTAAATAAGCTCAATTTTTCAAAATCTTATTAGAAGCTTACTGAAAGTCAATTTATCTCATTGCATAGCGATTAAAAAACAAATTTTCAATTTTTTGCAAGAACAAAAAGTTACTCCCGAAATATGAGGGTGCGATACCGATCACGATATCACAATATGACAGACATTTTTTTGCTAAAAATTCGGAAAAAAAGATTTTTAGCTATTTCATTTTCGGTTGAAAATTGATATTTTATATTTGAAAATTCAACTACTTGATTGAAAGTTAAACTTCTTTCTCAAAAATTTATTTTTTCTGGTTTTTACAATGTAGTCAAAGTTTGAACCATGTAGTTACATATTCAAGTAAAAAAGAAGAATATGGAACCAAAAAATGAAATGAAAAATTTAAAATAGTTGAGTTAAATAAAAAAAAAACAAAGTTTAAAGACAATAGTTAAAACCTCATCCAAAACAGATTCATCTTCAACCAAACAGTTGCATTTTTAACCCAAAAATGATTAAATTTTTAGGAAAAGTGTTTAATTTTTAATCAGGAAATATTGTTCAGTCGAAAATAAATCTAAATGTCAACCAAGTTATTGAATTTTCTATCAAACATTTGAATTTTCAACACAAAAATATCACTTCTGAACCAAAAATTGAATTTTCTACCGAAACGGATAAGATTTTGATCGAATGGTCCAATTTTTATCAAAACAATTAAATATGCAACCAAAAAGTTGCATCTTCAACCAAAAAAGATCAAATTTCTACTCATAGAGATAAACTGTCAAGAAAAGAGTTGAATTGAAGCAAAAAATATGACCTTAAAATGAAATTGTTGAAATTTTATCAAAACAATTGAATTTGCAACCAAACAGTTGCATTTCTATTCAGAGAAATAGATTTTCAACAAGAGAGTTGAATTTAGAACCGAAAAACATTTTTCAGTAAAAAAAAATGAAAATTTCAACCAACTTGGTAAATTTTCAACAAAAAAGGTGATTTTCTACCAAACAGTTGAATTTGCAACCAAAAAAGACGGATTGTCAACAGAAAAATTGGAATTTTCAACAATAAATGATGAACTTTCATGAAAATAATTAAATTTTCAAACAAAGAGATGAATTTTGAACCAAAAATATGATAGTAGTCTATTCAAAAATAAATAATTAGCTCAATAAAAAATATTTAGATTTTATTATTAAACGAGAAGGGGAAAAGAGGTGAATAGGGGAAATACTGTGAAGCCAACGTTGTGTTAATAACATTTTTGGTAATTTGTAAACAAAAGTATGATATATTATATATAATTCAAAAAAGCGTTAAACAATCACCGCAGGGTCCCACTAGGAGCAACTGCCATCTAAAAATGACACCGGCTCCCAGTAGAAGCGCGGTAAATCACACATATGGCCACGTCTCACGACCGTGTGATGGGTGGTCACAGGGCACGATGAAATCACAATGACATGTCGGCGAAGCCGTCGTGTGACTTGAGGACACGAAGCGACTCAAGGATGACAGCTTCCTGCATCCATTTCGCAAGTGCCTTGGCATATCTTTGGCACGCGGATATGGCTTTAAGGTTACGAACCAATGATAGTTTCGCACCTCCGAGAGCACCGATCACAAGCACAATTACTTTAATCGAATGTTTTGGGTACAGACGTTGCAGCTCCCTTTTAAGGTCTTGATACATCTCCTCCTTTTCCTTTCCCTTAACAGTGATGTTGTATTCGGACAGAGACGAGAATTCGATGACGAATATAGTTCGTTTCTCGATGTATTGGAGAACGATGTCAGGTCCCGAGTGTGCCACGGAGACTGCTGTCCGAAAATCGTTGTTCTAGTAAAATTGGCACTTCTCGTTTTGGACAACTGACCCTCCCTCGGAGCGTTCGGTAGGGCAGAGTCGCGGCCAACACCGTAAGAGTGACAAAGATGGTAATAAAGCACTCTTAGGGCCGCATAATGTATCATAGGTCAATCGATTCGTCTTGAATCAACAAAACTGTTCTATTCTCGCATCAACTTTAAATTATGAGAATGAGAAAATGTTTACTATAAGAATCTATTTCAAAAATATATAAAATACCATAACTTCTCTGCTCTTTGATAAAATGAATTAATATTGTAGATCAATCGATTATTCTCGAACCAAGGAATCTTTTATATCCTTGCATCAACTTTGAATTATGTTGAAGAAAAAAGATTCACTATAAAAAACCGATTTTCAAAATATGTAAATTACTATAACTTCCCTACGCTTTGATAAAATGTATAAATATATGTATATGTATGTATAAATATTATAGGTTAATCGATTCGTCTTGAATCAGCACATCTTGTTTGCAGAGTTTTTAAATTTTCTTGAGTTTTGATTTTTTCACAAACCTGGAGGTAAACAAAGTTGTTCCATTTTAGCTGATTTGAATTTATAATTGTGTAAGTGATCATTCCCCTGCGATTCTCGCTTGTTTTCACGAACAAATTCTTAAAACCTATGTACATGAGAAATTAATTTTTTTCAGGTACTTAAAAATTCACCAGTTACAAAAATACACTATGAAAAAAATTGCTAAGACAAAGGAATACAAATTAAAAATACAGCGTATATCCACAATTTCGATTTTTCTATTCAATGAAAGTATCTTTATATATTGTGTGTTAAACATTTTTCAGATCATTTGTGAGCTTTTTTAGAATAGAAAACACTCGGCAAAAATTGACAAGACCTAGGAGTCAAAATATTTTCCATTTCTAATTATATAATTTTGAACGCTTATCGAAAATATTTAATTTTATAAGTTTATAATTGAAAAATTTTCAATTTGGAACGGTGATAATTACATTTAATTTATTGTTTGATCTCAGAAAAATTGGTTTCATCAATTTTAATGTTGAATAAGTTTTTATATTCTCATTTCAATGAGATTTTTTATGTGAAAATTGACTTTCGCAGATTCAATCAAGTTTCGACGTTTTCAGACTCACCGACAAAGAAAAAATGGATTTTACTGCCGTGTCTGTCTGTGCTTGCAGTCGTCGTTGTCGGCGAACATAATAACTTTCGAAGGAATTATTCAAATGGATTGCCCTTTGAAAAACTTGTTGATCGCTTAAAAAGAAAGAAGTAAGTTGAATAACTATTTTTGACCAACGGTTCCTATTTTATTTCTAAAAAATACTTTTTGAAAAATCAACAATTCAATTTTCCAGCAAAACTATATGAGAGGAGAGAAAAATGTCAAAAGCAAAATTTTTCATCTATGAAATTGCTACAAATTTTTAAAAACTATTCTTTCTGTGATACGCATAGTTAAAATCTTAGTCATGAAAATTGCCATTAAAATGAAATATGCCTGACAGAAAAAAAGTTAATTTGAAAAATGTAGGGGTTACAAATATTTACAAAATGACGGGTCGTACATTATGATTGGTTCATTTTTTCACTTGAAAAAAAAAATAAATAAATAAAAACCGACCGAACCTGATATTTTTAAAATATGCAATTATTTTCACAATAATCAAGCAACAGCTTTCAAACTTTTAAAAACTATGCCCTTTACCACTCTTAAAAATTGTGTAATACTTCATTTGGAAATATTGATTTGTTTTCAGAAAAACTCGTTTATTATTAATAAATTTACTATTTTGCAACGTTGTTTCTACACGTTTTGCCAGAAAGATATCAACTAAAAAAGTAGGCGATTGTTGTCTGCAGTACTTGTGCTATTAAGTACAACTTAGCGGAAAAACGAGTTTTTATCATTTAATTGCATAAAAGTGGGTTCAAAAAGACGGTATGTTTTTTCCTCATAAACAAATGAAACATCTCCAACAATTTTCGCTTTTTCGAATCGGGATGAAACTCATTCAATAGGTGCTATTTTACTTCACATTTAAAAATATGTGGTACTTCGAGAGAGGGCAGGGTCAATATATATTTTTTTAACAATTACTGCTACTGAAATTTAAAACATAGAAAGCTGAAAATTACATCAAGCACAGAATAACAGCTGAAATGGGTCTAGCCTTGGAACGTTTTGTAAATGCACCTCGAGATATGGTGTTTTTCACACATTTAATTTGTATCACAATTTTTGTTTCACATTCTAAATTTCAGAAATAAAATACATACAGAAACAAGAAACTATAAGAGTAGGAAAGTTTGAGGTTGCCTATTTTTTCGACAATTGATGTAGAAATAGAAAAAATAAAACTTGTTTCGTTTGATAAACATTCTATAATAAATTTAAAATTTATAAAAAATTTGAAAAATCATAAACAATGTTCAAAACTATATGTATATGCCCTTGGGCAGAGTAATAAGCATAACAAAGAAATTTTTATGCGGATGAGCGCATTTCATTAAAAGATGATTTTTCATAGAAAATAATACATGTACTGGAAAATTTGTGTGTTCACTCATTTTTTTACATTCTTATTCATGACAGTGTGATGTGTGTGATGTGATTGTCCGAAATCAGAATCCAAAAATTATAAAATTTTCTCTTTTTCTCTCTGTAGATCTGGATGTTTGTATGTATGCCTGTATGGCTGTATGACTGTATGGTAATCTGAATGTTGTAGCCATGCTAACTTTTGAAGGATTTGTTCAATCAAGTCAGCTTTTATACACTTTTTTTAGGATCCCAAAATGAAGTGCGTGTTCGTTAACCAGATATTTCGGACCAAATTTAAAAATTTAGATCATTTTAAAATTTTTGAAAAAAGTTTCAAAGAATTTTAGAAATTTTCGTCAAAAATTCTGGTTCATGAACAAAAAGTTGCAAATGATTCTTTTGGCATTTTTAATCTCAATAAAAATACAAAAAGTTATATACTTGCAAAGTGCCCCAATGCCATTTTTTATTTCGATGAAAAAGTAGAAATTTTGTTTATAGATAAAGGATCATCAAAATTTCCACTAGATACGAAATATATTTCGAAAAATTTTCCATGAAATTGGTCAATTAGACGAAAATTCAAAAATTTAGAACATTTTCAAAATTATGGAATTTTTGTTTTTAAGAGACCTGTAAGTTTAAATCGTTATTTTTAGCGGATTTCAACCAAATGTACAAAGTATCTCTATGAAATTTTTCAATTGGACACAAGTTGAAAATGTTCTAGAATAATTAATTATAGTAGAGTTGTCTTAGAACTGAAGTTTGAATGAACGGAATCGAAACCTACGGCTTAATGTCTCTATTTAGTAAATCGTTTCATTTTTAAAAGAAAACCAAATCTATAACCTAATTGTCGAGCGTGAAGTGCGAGTGTCGCAATGAGAATGCAATCGTCAAAGCCGTGGATGCTTTGAGAAATGCACGCATTAAACGTACGACAACGAGCGCGAAAGTTTTGCTGTAGGTTAAAGATTTTAATATATTATTTGAATAATTTTTATTTAAACAATTGAAAAATCAGTTCACTTTTTATTTGGTCATCCGCAATTTTTAATTTTAAAATATCAATATCAAATACGAAGTCAGTGCCATAAAATACATTTAACAAATGAATTCCAAAAATATTCGATGATTTCTCAAATTTGTGGGTCGCCATATTAAATCCGCCGCTTAAAATTTAAAAATTTTAACATCAAATTTGAAATTAGTAACCTAAAATTCCTTTATGAAATGAATTTGGAATATATCGAAAAATCTTTTTTATCCGTTAGTTACCACATTACATCCGCCATTTTGAATTTTGTAATTATCACATTATTGTTAGAATCAGGGATGCAAAAGATCTTTATAAAATGAATCAAAGAAGTCTGATAATTTTTTAAATATTTTGGTCCTCATATTGGATTCACCATTTTCAATTTTAAAATTTTAATACAAAATTTCAAATCAGTGACACAAAATACCTTTATAAAATGAATTTGAAAGAATACGATAATTTTTAGACTTTCATCGCCGAAATGTGGCTTCCGGACAATTTCATTGGAAGATATTTGAAATTGTATTAATGTATCGTATCTAACTTTAAGCATTTACAATTAAAGAATTGAATTTTTTTAACTTTTCAATTTAAATAATTATCAAATCCAAGCGATTCAAATTGGACAATTTCAAATTAAAAACTAGACTTAATTGTTAAAAGGTGGAACTTCTGGAATTCTAGAATTTCAAATTGTTGGATTACATTTATGAAATTATTATTTTAAATTAAACTTCATTGAATACATTCGTGTAAAATCTAAAAATAAATTTACCGTCGTTTTCTTGGTTAAAAATGTCCAATTATTATAAACCCTTGACATTGAATTATAAAAAAAAAACGATCAAAATGAAGTAATTTTGAATGGAAAACATTTTTTTAAAAACGCTTCTATTTAATTGCCAAATGTCGTGATATTAGAACTTTTTTTTACTCAAACTCATTACAATTTCAATTATTTTTAGTAAATTCAGATCGTTTAAAAATTGAAAATTTCAAGATTATTCTTATTACTATTCCAAATGTTCAAATATTTCAATTTCACTTTCAATGTTAAAACTTAAGAAAGGAAAAAATTCAGTGTGAAATTGAAAATTCAGAACTCTAAAATTCAACCTACACTGAGCGAAGAATTCCCCTGTGGTTCGGGTTTACACCCCAATAGTTGGGGTGGTTTCTCTTTTTTTCTGTTTCACACGAAGGATTGGTGCGCTCGCATCAACGAGTCGTGCGAGCTCCCCAACCATTGGGGTGCTCACCCGAAGCAGCAGCGGCCGAACTGGTGGGGTGCGCGCCCTAATGGTTGTGGAGCTCGCACCTATGATTCGGGAGATTCGAGTCGTCCACCGCGTTGGATGTTGCGTGTTCGACGTTTGCGCATGTTCGCTAATGGCCGCAGCTGATAAACATCAGGCTCTTCCCGAATATCACTGTTTCTAGTTTATGTCAATTTTATTATTCATGTGCGAGATGTCAGTTGAATACAGTGTAAACTAGTTATCTGGTTTTTCTTTGGATAATCATTAATGAAGGTTCATTAACGAAAAATTATTTTTGTATATATATATATATATAAAATTAATTGTGTTTAATTAATATTTAATTAATTAATTATTAATTAATTAATTAATAATTGTG
>CAKNXH010002295.1:203480-245771 GCA_932178445.1 Andricus quercusramuli
GTGAGCACCCCAATGGTTGGGGAGCTCGCACGACTCGTTGGTGCGAGCGCACCAATCCTTCGTGTGAAACAGAAAAAAAGAGAAACAACCCCAACTATTGGGGTGTAAACCCGAACCACTGGGGAATTCTTCGCTCAGTGTATTCAATCTGAAGAATATATACGTCAAAGAATATAATCATGCAGCTGAATAGTTAGAAAAAATAAAAGTGTGTTCGAAGCTCGGTTTAGAAATATACAAGTTTGAGGCTCCTTTGACACAGGTATCAAATAAGTGGTCCTGTTTTCTAATAAAACATAAAATTAAGGTGCTTAGTCCTTTACATTGTTGCCAGATTCCGGGTCTGGTAAGGTCGGCGCTACATGCACAAAATATTCGTCGCTTATACAGTGTCCGTATATCAATGGTTGCAGCGCCTGAGTGTGATAGCTTGCATTAAAAACGTATATAAATAAACGTTTGGCTGCCTTTTCAAGCTCAGCTGAAACTTTGTCAGTATGTAGAAGAAGGCATTATATTCTAGAATACACAAAAAAACAAAAGTAAAACGCTTTTGTATGGTACAACGCTATTCTGAACAAGCAATTCTAACGCTGGTCTGAACGAGCTAATCTAGCACTATTAAATCGGTCTTGTGAAAATCTATTTTAGATGGTTGACATTAAAAATTATTTCAAAGACTGTCTAGATGATGAGAACTCTCCCTAGGGATCACATGACCTTGCAGCTGGTTGGAGAGCTTAAGGTTCTCATCGAACTATAGAGCTGGCATGGGTGAACCAGAGGGAGTGCATCGCAAGGTGTAGCTGCTCTGGGGAACTGAAGAACTTTAGTCTGTGGGACCAAAACTAAGGAGCAATCCTACTAAGGGGTAATAGCAAAGCGTCCTGGAATATCAAGTGCACGAGTTCTCATGCTCTTAAGCTATGATGTGATCGCCGTGTCAAGGACTGAATAGCACCATGATTAGCAAATCCTGAAACATCCCGGTGTGCCCTCCTCAGTCGAGGCAAACACGTCCGAGACACAAAGAAACCGTCTTAACGAAGACTTTGAGACACCAGGTCTAATCCTATAGATCCGCGAAGTGCAAGCGAAACTCTGCAGGGAGTATTTTTCACGAAGGGCGGACGGCTCCTCAGAGGTCAGCCTACCAGAAGCAGTGCAATCTTCTAACACCGATGACAGCAATCTTGTGGCCTCGGTGGAAGAACATTTAACGGAGCTCTATGTATGGAGTAGGAACCGTAGCGGTGCACAGAGAAGGAAAGTCCGGTTAGCGTGGTACTTCTCTAGGAGCTATGGTTGCAGAAACATAATCTGGAACAACTCCTCGGGCTCGTTCTACGGGCAAGAGGAGAAAATATTCCAAAGACACTCCCCTGAACAGGCAGTTGAAACGTCAGAAGGCTCTGGAAACACAGGGCCTCATTTTCGCACAGATGGTTAACAACACCCTGATGAGAGTTGTCTTGCCTTCGGGTTATCCTGAGGCCTGTCTAACACTCAAGGAGTTGGGCAGGCTGAGGGAGAAAATATCCAAAGAGATTAAGGCGTTACCTTGCGATTGGCGCGCCTCCAGATTCAAAAAAGTCTTCATTAGGTCGGAGGCCATCTCACTGCAGGCTGCAGATATCTGGTCACGAGATTGGCTTATGGAGAGAACTCGAGCGTTTAGGCTCAAACAGGGACTAAACCTAGAGATCAAGGAGATACAGTGTCTACAAAGGTACGTAGAGCGATGGTTCTGATTTCCAGCATCCCAGAGGATCCATAGACCGAACTGAAGCGCCTAAGCTTCCAGAACCCAACTATACGAACTGATTCGTGAAAGGTGTGTTCCAGCAGATAGGGAGCCAGAGCAAAAGGTACAATCTAGCTCTGGATTACCAACAATAACTACGGGCGTGTCTACTGATAGTCAACGGGCTATCTATTAACCTTATCTGGGCTTCGAAGGTGGAACAGAAGCGTCCGGAGACGCCCCGGATTGGCCTATCAATGGCTAAGACGGCAATTTCTATGATGCAGATTAATTTGCACGACAGTGAAGGCGTCTCAACGGTTTCAACCATGCTTATGTCAGTGTGTGTCACTGATATACCAAGGGCATCCATAGCCGTCAAGGGTACGAGTGCGATTCTGGTTCCTAAGCTCTGCTCCAGCGGCTTCACTATTATTTAGGTGTGACTCAGCGGCAGAAGCGGAGGAAGGCTAGGGTTGTATAATGACTCGGCTTATTTCCCTGGCGATGCTGAGGGGCCCTCAACTCCAAGACAGGTGGAGGCTCTAATTTAGCACTGCTAGGAGAACAGAATTCGTCTGTTCTTAGACTGTGACGCAAACTCGCACCATACAATATGGGGGAGCACAAACATCAACGGCAGAGGAAGAGATTTAATTGAATACCTAGCGGACACTGAACTGTAACTTCCAAGTCGTGGTGATACACTCACATTCACACGTTCTCGATTTGACTCTATGCTCAAAAGAACTGAGAAGCAGGATAGTGGGCTGAAGAGTGACCACAAATATATCTTGTTCCGGTTAGCCCCAGGCAACCTGTGGTTTAAAATATCAGAAACCCTAGGAATAATCTTTGGGAGTCATATAAAGAGGAACGCAAAGGCAAGCTTGTGGCACTTTCTTCAAGCTACGCTGCCATAGATGAGTTAGAACACGCACCTGAATAACCTCAATAAAAAGACCAGAGCATTATATACCACAGCAAATAGAGGTAAATTCCCTTTTGAGTGCTACATCTATAAGACGGCTCTGTATGAATACAATGAAAACATTGGAATTTACAGATAGGAAGATTGGCAAAAAACCTAGACGCTCGCCTCGGGCTCATATGGCTCGATGGTCGTGAGATTGCCGAAGATGAAGAAGCAACGCTGAATCAGCTGATGGAAGTACACTTCCCGGGTTTTCAGCAAACTCAAACCGACCTAGACGTGGAAGGCTGGGGCCAAGAGAGGGAGAAGGCTTACTGGAATTTCGCAGCTGAGGTGGTTGATATGAAAAAGGTGGAACGGGCCGTTGGGTCCTGCTGCCCCTTCAAATCGCCAAGGGTGGATGGCTTCTATCCCATGCGGGTATGCGGTGGGCACCTTTTCAGACATAGAGAGTATTTTCAGCAAAAATCCTCCAGAAGTCATCTGTCGAAGGCTACAAGGTGTGGCGTACCGGACCAGCGAAGTGAGGCGAAGGCCTAGTCAGGGGAATAGCGCCATCGCTGTGCTGGAACATCAATAGAAGAAAACGCTGCTAGTTGCAAAAAGGCATTTAAATAGCTTGTAGAAGAGAACAACGTGGCTCTCATGTGAGTTTTTAGTCACGCATGGATCCAGGGTAACGTAAAGGCGAAACGGGTGGCAAAAGGCGGTGCAACAAGTGAATAAGTAGGAGCGGAACCGGTACTGGGACTAGCGTCTTGCTGCATCGGGATAGCCAGCAAAAGCTGGATCCACATGAAGCATCGGAAATACTGGGAACAAACCCAGGGTTGCCGGCCGGCGGAAGCCATCTTGGGCTATACGTACGTGGACCTCGTTACACCGGCGAGCCTACGGTAGGCCAGCTTCTAATAAGCTAGTTTAAATGAGAGTTGCCAGATTCGCGTCGGCGCAGAAGCCGCAGGGACTCCACGTGTACGACAGAGAGCCACTGCGAAAAACGCTTCTGCACCGACGCGAAACTGAGCCACTCCCGTATTTGAGCTAGCTTTTATAGTAAGCCGGCCTACTGTAGGCTCTCTGGCATAACCAGGCCCCATGGTAGACAGAACCAGGGAAATCCTAGGTTTATCCACGAAAGAGATAAGGACCGTGGTTCAGATGCTTGCAATGCACAACCACCTGAACTATCATATGCACAGAATGGGGTACAATCTCACAACAGAGTTGCGGAAATGCGGCAGGAATGATGAAACATCTCTGGCCCCACTAAGATATCTTGAGTCAACTACTAAGAGCAAATAGTTAAGGGTGTGACGCAATAAACTTTATAGTTTGAGCGCCAGGGGGCTCTATCGAGGCTCCCCGCCCGCTAATAAACTAAACTACGCTTGATGATAAGAAAAAAAAAGATCATTTTTTTAGAGTTAATTTATAATTTTTGATACTTTAAAATAACTTTTCATGTGAAAACTCATCAGAAAACTATTGGAGGCTAGGATAGACCGAGCTGACCTTAAAAGTGGCGCTGTCAAGACGGTCTCTTATGATTGACATTAAAATAGTATATTATGCAACATGTGCATTTATTGCTTCCCGAGGTGTATCTCACCGATTTTCTTCATTTTGTATTATGTTGCAGTAGATAAAAATATGGCAGACATGTAATTTTTTACGTGATAATTCTTTGATTTGAGGAGTGGAAAGGGGTGTAATTTTACCACAAAAACAGTTTTTCTTGAATATCTCAAAAACAATTCAGAAATTATCAACCAAACAAACGTCAGATTATTTCTTACAAAAAAAAACTTCTTGCGAAATATTTTTCATACAGAGGGGTTGCATCCCTTATTTTTTACAAGAGTGAACATGATTTTTTCACATTTTTTCATATATTTTTTGGAAAAAAGTCATTCAAGGGGTGATTTACCCATCAATTATTGATTTAATGCTATTGGAACATTCATCACAATATATTTTTCAAATTCAAATTTTGGAACGACTATTCTGACAAATATTTTGCATGAAAAAGGGTGCATGAGCACTCTTACTTTTCGAAGAGTTGACTACCCCTATGAAATTTATAATTATTAGATTGTGAATAAAGAAAAAGTTTTTTCACATTTACTTATAGAATAAAATTTCACCAATAAAATATGTCGATCTTTTACTATGATACAATCAACAAGTCCATAGTATTTAAAACCACCCTATTTTCACAGGCTAACCCCTAAAATTTCCGTTTTTGTTTGAATATTACGACATGTTATTTATTAAACAAAGTTTTATATCATGCTGAAAAAAAATATCCGCGTTTCGAGGGCTACGTTCGAATTCAACCATTTAAGGGGTGAAGGCCGCCCTTGAAATTAACCTCCGAAAACAGTTTTTCTTTAATTTTTCAAGAATCAACAGAAACTTAAATATTTGTTTGCACATTTCGAAAAAGAGGCAGGCTTTTTGAAAGTATCAAAAATGAAATGTGAACATGAAATAAATGAATTGTCTTTCTCATCATCTAGCCAGTGTTTTGGAGCCTCAGTTGGGTGCTGGCTAGCCCTTCATGACCAAACATTTTTCTAAGTGTCTGATTCCAATATTTGTTTGCACATTCTCAAAAAAGGCAGGGTTTTTAAAATTATTAAAAGTGAAATGTGAAAATTGAAAATCCCAGCTGTCTCCCTCATCATCTAGCCAGTCTTTTGGAGCCCTACTCGGGTACTGACTAACTCGGCATATCAAACAATTTTCAGTGTCTGATACAAACATTTTTTTCTGCATTTCCAGAAAGATCCAGTGTGATTAAAAGTATCACAAGTGAACACTAAAGAGAGAATCTTTTCTTCATCATCTAGTCAGTCCTTGTGGGCCCTAATCGGGTGTTGGCTAGCCCGTTATGACCAAACATTTTTCTATGTGTTCAGAAGTTTGTTTAAAAGTATAGAGAATGAAAAATGTATAGCAAAAACAAAAAAGTTTTTGTCTTACTATTTAGACATTCTTTAAAATAATTTTTGACACAGTTTACGTAAAATGCATTTTTACACACCCATATGAGTGCGTAAAACGGCTAATTTTCACGCACTTATATGCACGTTTTACGCTCTCATATGGGTATGTAAAAATGAATTTCACGTAAACTGTGTCAAAAAATATTTTAAAGACTGTCTCAATAGTAAGACAAAAATTTCTTTGTTTTTGCTATACATTTTGGGATGGGGTCAACTTTTCACGTGCCCAACTGTGCACGTCGGTGGCCAGACGGACAACTGTGCACGTGCCAACTGTGCACGTACCATCTGTGCACGTGCACAGTTATCCAAGTGACAACTGTGCACGTTGAAATTTCGACGTGCACAGTTGGCCAAGTGCCATCTGTGCACGTGCACAGTTGTCCAAGTGACAACTGTGCACGGTGAAATTTAGACGTGCGCAGTTGTCCAAGTACCATCTTTGCGCGTGCCCAGTTGTCCAAGTGACAACTGTACACGGCGAAATTTCGACGTGCACAGATGGGCTCCTGTGGACTTGTTCGTGCACAGATGTCACTTTTCTAACTGTGCACGTGCGCAGATATCAATCGCCCAACTGTGCACGTGCACAGATGTCCCTTGCCCAACTGTGAACGTGCACAGATGTCACTTGCCCAACTGTGAACGTGCAAAGATGTCACTTGCCTAACTGTGCACGTTTATGTCCTTACGTAAAGGTTGTACGAAAGTGATCTTTTATATCTACGTATAATACATTTTTAACAGTTAAAATTATTCAATCCTGGTGGAATGGAGCGTACTACCTTTTTTAAAAGTGGTTTGATAATATTTCAAATATTATTTTGATTTAATTATTCCTTTCAAATTATTATAGATATATGAAAATCTCTTTTTGTTCGACCCCCTTAAAAACGCGCCATTGCATGCACGTGAAGCAGGCGTAATGTGGCCACTTCCAGCCCAGTGACGTTCGGACATGCGCACTCCACCGCCGGGCCGACATGAAACTTTACCTCCGCTACATGAAGCTTTACGCCCGCTATATAAAACCTTAGGCCCGCTACACATACACACACAGTCAATGCAAATATCTAATACAAGGTTCAGAACATTGTATTAGACATTTATCAACTGACGAAAGTTAAGTTAAATGAATTCAAGCTTTTTCTATGAGGAAGCAAAATAAATTTAAAGGAAGATTTTCTTATATTTATAATGATTTGGAAGAAATGTTTTCATGAAAATAGCCTTTGAAATATTTTTAAACAAACTTTAAAAAAATAATATACTCCATTCCACCAGGATTAAATAATTTCAACTCACAGAAAAAACTAAGTGTAAACTTTACCCGGAATTCGGGGTGAAGATTACCTGCAACAAAAATTACCCCATGTGGGTAAACTTTACCCGCACATCTAGGGCATTATTCTGCGTTTACCTACGTTCGGAAGTAATTCTCAATGTTTACCTTGAAGGCCTTGTAAATGTCATATTGAACTTTTGACAGTTCTAACGATTCGGCAAAACAGCCTTTATGAAGCCGCACTTATCCGATTTTCCTGTTACACCAACCATCAGCTAACTTCACTTCAGCGATTCAAAGCTAGTGGCTTTCCAATTTTCAAGACGGTGGTGACAACTTCAATGAGAACAAAAGACAGTTTCTGCCCATCGAGGGTAATATTTGTGTTTTACCAATATGAGCAGGTAAAAATACGAAATTACCTGCAACACTATTTACCCTAAGTTTTTTATGTGCTTTAAAAAATGTACTATGCGTATATACAAAGGATCACCCTCGTATAAACCCTTACGTAAGGACATAAACGTGCCCAGTTAGGCAAGTTCCATATGTGCACGTGCGCATTTGGGCAAGGGATATCTGTGCACGTGCACAGTTGGGCAAGTGACATATGTGCACGTGCACAGTTAGGGAAGTGACATCTGTGCACGGTCAAGTGCACAGGAGTCCATCTGTGCACGTCGAAATTTCGACGTGTACAGTTGTCCAAGTACCATCTGTGCACGTGCACAGTTGTCCAAGTGACAACTGTAAAGGTCGAAATTTCTACGTGCACAGATAGGCTCCTGTGGACTTGGACGTGCACATATGGACGTGCACAGTTGTCCGTCCTGCCATCGACGTGCACAGTTGGGCACGTGCAAAGTTGCTACGTGCAAAGTTGCTACGTAAAAAGTTGTCCGTCACCCATACATTTTTCAATCTCTATACTTTTAAACAAACTTCTGAACACATAGAAAAATCGGTGGTCATAAGGGGCTAGCTAACACTCGATTAGGACCCACAAGGACTGACTAGATGATGAAAAAAAAATTCTCTCTCCAGTGTTCACTTGTGATACTTTTAATAACACTGGATCTTTTTGGAAATGTAGAAAAAAAATTTTGAATCAGAGACTGAAAATGGTTTGATATGTCGAGTTAGTCATTACCCGAGTAGGGATCCAAAAGACTGGCTAGATGATGAGAGAGACAACTGGGTTTTTTAATTTTCACATTTCATTTTTGATACTTTCAGAAACCCTGCCTCTTTTTGAAAATGTGCAAACAAATATTTGAGTTAGACACTTCGAAAAATGTTTGGTCATAACGGGCTAGATAACACCCGATGAGGGCCCAGAATGTCTGACTAGATAATGAGGGAAAAATTCTTTCTTTAGTGTTCACTTCTGATACATTTGAAGGTACTGGATCTTTTTGAAAATGCACAAAAAATATTTGAATGAGATACTGTAAATTGTTTGGTATGTCGAGTTAGTCAGTACCCGATTAGGGCTCCAAAAGACTAGCTAGATGATGAGGAAGACAACTTTTTTTTTTAATGTTCACATTTTACTTTTGATTCTTTTAAAAATCCTACCTCTTTTTGGAAATTTGCCAACAAATATTTGAGTTAGACACTTAGAAAAATGTTTGGTCATAACGGGCTAGCCAACACCCGATTAGGGCGCAAAAGGACTGACTAGATGATGAGGAAAAAATTCTTCTTCTAGTGTTCACTGTTGATACATTTAAACACCCTGCATCTTTTTGGAAATGTACAAAAAAGTATTCGGATGAGACATACAGAAAATTCCTTGGTGTGTCGTGTTAGCCAGCACCCAACTAAGGCTCCAAAAGACTGGCCAGATGATGAGGAAGACAATTCATTTTTTTCATGTTCACATTTCATTTTTGATACTTTCGAAAAGCATGCCTCTTTTTCGAAATGTGCAAACAAATATTTAAATTAGAGACTTAGAAAAATGTTTGGTCGTTTTTTTTAATTGAAAAATTTCTGTTGATTCTTGAAAAATTAAAGACAAACTGTTTTCGGGGGTTAATTTCAAGGGCGGTCTTCACCCCTCAAATGGTTGAATTCGAACATAGCCGTTAAAACGCGGATATTTTTTTCAGCATGACATAAAACTTTGTTCAATAAATAACATGTCGTTATATTCAAACAAAAACGGAAATTTAGGGGTAAGGCCTGTGAAAATAGGGTGGTTTTAAATACTATGGACTTGTTGATTGTATCATAGTAAAAGATCGATATGTTTCATTGGTGAAATGTTATTCTATAAATAAATGTGAAAAACTTTTCTTATTCACAATCTAATAATTATAAATTTTATGGGGGTAGTCAATTCTTCTAAAAGTAAAGGTGCTCATCAACCCTTTTTAATGCAAAATATTTGTCGGAATAGTCGTTCCAAAATTTGAATTTGAAACATATATTGTGATTAATGTTCCAATAGCATTAAATCAATAATGTAGGGGTAAATCACCCCTTAAATGCCTTTTTTTCCAAAAAATGTGAAAAAATCACATTCACTCTTGTAAAAAATAAGGGTTGCAACCCCTTTGTATGAAAAATATTTCTCAATAAGTATTTTTTTGTAAGAAATAATCTGACGTTTGTTTGGTTGAAAAATTCTGAATCGTTTTTGAGATATTAAAGAAAAACTGTTTTTGTGGCTAAATCTCACCCCTTTCCACTTCTCAAATCAAAGAATTACCACGTAAAAAAATACATATCTGCCTTTTTTATCTACTGCAATATAATACAAAATGAAGAAAATCGGTGAGATACACCTCGGGAAGCAATAAATGAACTGTCGGTGTAACTCAACCCTTGCAATGAATTTTTTTTACCCCGAAACATGTCTAGTTTAATTTTTTATTTTCCTAACAACAGTACAATATACAGTGAAATTCAGCTGATTTGAATGTTTCTGTATAAAAAAAATGTAAAAAAAACACATTCACCCTTGTAAAAAATAAGTGTTGCAACCCCTCGGAATAATAAATATGTCCCAATGAGGTGGTCACGTGCCTAGGTTTCCTCGCCAGAAGAATATTTGTTCCAATCAAATAAGATTTATTTAAGTCAAACAATAGTGTGGTTCAATAAAATATTTTTTCTTGAATAGATTAAATATTTGTTTGGCCGCATGATGAAGAAAGAAATTGCTTAATCAAAACAAAACAAAATTATAAGTGCAGCACATTTTCTTTAGAAGTGCATCGAATATTTCGTGGACAAAAAATTGGCACTAATACAAATAATGGTACTTTTCTTAGAACGATCCATTCTTTCGTGACATTTTATAGAATCTCACCTTTCTTTATTTTCATTTTATGGAGGAAAATTTCCGAATTACAGCAATATTTCCCGATAGCGCGACATTTTTCTATGAATCTATAAAATATTCTTCTGTCGATATGACGAATGATTTTAATCAAAAGTTTCGTTATTAGCCTGCAATAAAATAAATATGGGCTTCCTATTTCTCCCTAATGCAATATCTTTTATTCAATTAAACTTCTTGTTCACTGAAAAATTATGCCAGATTTTATAAATATTCTGTCAGCAAGTTGCGTATCATTTAAATCGATTTAATTGCTTTTAATATTTTGTTTCGGAAGCAATATATCTTATTCAGTGACGGAAAATCCGATAAAACGACACATGAAATTGATAGTTATTTTGTATGCGAATATATATTCTATACTCAATATAAAATTATTTTGAAACGTCAATTGAAGTGAGAACTCAGAAATTTCATGCTTGAACTAATGAATAATAGAACGTTATTGACCGATTCAAAATTGTTTTTACTATAAACAAGATGATTTTTTGAACGTGGAAGCGGGAAATTGAATTAATTATTCCATTTCATTCAAAAACTAATTATTATACTTCAAACAATGTTTATCATATATTCACTGCATTCTTCCTTTCCAGGTTTCAACAAAATTGTGTATAATTTTTATTTTTTGTTCTTACCTTATTCAGTGCTTGAAAGTTGAAGAGTCGATAGTGCGATGAGCTATGCGAATTTTATTGTGGCTTTATATATTATCTATCAAAGAGGGAGACATTGACTGTATTTCAGTTATTTTATCAAGTTATCGAATAAATAACCAGGCAACTGGTGGCACTGGATCACACCAGTTATCAGGAGTCAAGGTATTGTCATTATAATGTATTACCTATTGGAAAATGGATCATTGTATATTTCTACTTTTGCATTTTGATGTTCAGTTTAAATTAAATAAGCTTGTTAGTAAGGTAATAAAATCTATGAATTATTGATATAAATATATATTTGATGAATATATTTTACATTAAATCATTTCTAAGAACAAAAATGTTTGTAGAATGCGTGGATAAATGAATTGAAGCCTTAGCAGAGATAATGCTAGATCATCAAAACTATTTTGATGATTTTCCGTTTTATATGGTAATATTCAAAATGTCACAAAACAAACTGTGTCATGTGTCAAGTTTAACATATGCCTAATTCTAAAAGTTTTTTAATTTTTCGGAATATAATGCTTTATTTAAAAAATTTCCTTTAAACTTACAACTAAAAATAGTTTATCTGTAAATTATTCATTTTTGCAGCATACGATTGAGTATTTTTTAATTTCAAAAGATTCTGGATACTAATTTGGAAATTGACTTTCTTTCATCTGTTTTCTAAAATTCAAAGCTGTTGAATTTCCTGTATCATGTTTTACTTCCGATTTTAAAATACATAAAACTTACAAGTTAACAATACAGGAAAACTTTACACCCTTAAATTTAAAATACATGAATGATTAAATCGTGCTTATTAAAAACTTTTCATCTTCATTTTTTATTTATAATATCCTGAAATGGCTTAAAGTTAGAAATGTCTTATTTTCAAGCTATTCAGTAATAATTGTAAGCCACTATGTAATATCTTCAGTATTACTGAATATTCCATGAGTATTGCCATATAAGAAGAACAATATTAGTATTACGGAATTTTTCGGAATACCAGCCCCAGACAAGGTGGAAATAGGTTAGTCTTTGGAAAAATGGAAAATTCTTTAATAGTAGACAGTTCATAAATTTTAAACGTTTACTTTGAGTAAATTTTTACTTTGGAAGCTTTCGAATTCGAGAAAGTGGGTAAATTGAAATAATTCAAATAAACAATTTAAATTCTTTTATTTTTAGTGTCATGCAATTAAAACGTGTTTAAAGCTGAATTTTTAATGTTGAATTTTACGACAATCAATGTTGATATTTGTTCAACTGCGAAAAAGCTTAACTTCAGGTTGATCGATTATGAAAATTTATATTTTTTCATAATTTAATTCATAATTGTTAATATCACACACTTCATGCTTGGAATGATTTCAACATAAAGAATTAATAAATGTCAACTGTCAAAATTGTTTGAGATTACAATTTTATTATTTTGCTTCAATATAACGTTCCACTGATCATTAAAAAAAAAGAACATTTATAATTTTAGAGGCACCAAATTTTACTTTGGTTAAATTATAAAAAGTTTCATTTTGAAATTGTTAATTTTGTGTATCATATTTGAAAGATTTGAATTTCCTTAACAGCAGTAAATTTGGAAAATGAGAATTGTAAACATTTATTTCTAATGAAATTTTCAAATTAGTTGTAATATAACTTCTATTGGTTATTATGAAATTAATTTTGAAAATAAAAACATGCATTGCTATATAAGATAAAAAGTTTTACTTGCCAGAATTTTCAAAATGTGCTTTTTTATTTTCGATGTGTAGACAGCTGTGTATCCTTGGATGAACTATCTTGTAAATGCATCTAAAGACAGACCTACAATTCGATTTCAGGATTCAGAGACATGCTTCCAAGCAACTTATCCGTTAGATAACAAGATCCGGTTTCTTGTGATGATTCTGATTTTGCATAATATGCATAATTTTATGGTATTCAGAAATCTAATTCTAACAGTATAATCTATATATATCATAAACTGTAATTCAATTTAGAAAAAGGGTAAACAAGGAAAATCACATTCATAGTAAGCATAAACAATTTTTATTGTAAGTTGAACAAACTGTTAATTATCCTGTTTGTCAATATTTATTTTATTTCTTTATAGAAATAATATTACAAATCATTAAACAAGATTTCTATAGTTTTTTCTTCAGAACCTTCACTTGGTTGGAAAAAGTTATTAATTAAAAAACAAGAATCGAGTTGGAACAAATCTTTTTTTGAAGATTTTCTGCCGTTCCAGACAGTGGAACGTCAAATTTTCCATTTAACAACGAAAATCATGATATCCAATTTTCTATAGGTTTAAAATAAAATGCTGCTGCCTCATTATGGCTATTGGACGCTAAGCTCAAAGCTAAATTGCTGCTCTTAGCATTACAGCGGATACCAGCAAAGAGCAGCACAATCGGCGCTTTTTTTTATATCGAGTACTAATACGTGACCAACTCTATGAACGAGGTCTGCAACCCTTATTCGGTAGAGTATGAAGACACTCGAGTTCATGTTTTACGTGCTAAACTATACCGTCTGATCAATCTATAGCTTGGCTATTAACAGCATCTGTCGACTAGAAAAATGAAGAAACTTTTTCCAAATAATCATAATAAAAGGACCATTAAAACAAATTACAATTCAAATATTAAGATCAGAAGAATAGTCGAATAGCAAAAGAGTCCAAGTTCCATTAGAATGCACAACACCTTACGAAAAAGATTATTTCCAATTCATTTTAAATAACTTTTTCAAAAAGCGAGAGACTATATATGATGGGTGATTGTCAAATCAAGGGAAAACTTGAGCGACTGAACTGGTAATAACGTCATTGTGAATAATTTATTAATAAGTTATAAAATATTATCGTATCACTTATAAAGATTTTAAATATAAAATCTGAATTTCAGATTGGAAGTTCGGTGGAAAAGCGCGTACATTTAAAGAAACAAAAAATGATGAAAATGAAGAATTTAATATATCATGAATAAATTATAAATCGTTACAAATATCGTTATTAATTTTATTTGGAACTTTGAAATAAACTAGCGATTATACGTGCGCTACAGAGTGCAAGAAACATTGTATTGTTAATCAATGATATACAAGCATACTGTGATTCAGATATTTTCAGGAATTTCAGGGATTCAGTGGATTCAGAGAATTTCAGGAATTCAGAACATTCAAAGAATTCAAGGAATTTACACATGTTCATAAATTTGGAGAATTCAAGGAATCCCGAATATTCAAAGAATTTAAGGAATTCGGGATATTTAAGAAATTCAAGAAATTCAAAATACTCAATAAATTCAGGGAATGTTGCATATTCTAAGAATTTATGGAATTCAGAATATTTATAAAATTAAGGGATTTCAATGAATTCAGATAATTCTAGGAATTTAGGAGCATTTAAGTATGTAATTCAAAAAATTCAGAGAACTCGTAGAATTCCAGGAATTAATGATATTCAAAGAATTCAGGAAATTTAGAATATTTGAGGATTTCAGGAAATTCAGAGAAGACATGGATTTGACAGATTTCAAGGAATTAAGAGATTTTCAGAAATCAAGATAATTGATGCAATCCCGAATGTTCAATGAATTTAAGGAAATGAGAATATTTAGGAAATTGAGGGAATTCAAAATATTCAATGAATTCAGGTAATTCAGAGTATTTTAGGAATTTATTAAATTCAGAATTTTCAAGAAATTTAGGGATTTCAGGAAATTCCGATAATTCCAGGAATTTCAGAGAATTCAAGTAATTCAAGAAATTCAGTAAAATTCACAGAATTTTAGGAATTTGAACATTCAAAGAATTTAGGAAACTTAGACTATTTCAGGATTTCAGGAAATTCAGACAAGAGATGGATTTCAGAAAATTCAAGAGGTTCAGAGATTTTCCGAAATTTAGAGAATTCGAGGAATCCCGAAAATTAAAGGAGTTCAGAATATTCAAGAAATTAAGTGAATTCAAAAGTATTCAAGGAATTTTAAATATTTAAAAAATTCAGGGGATTCAGAGAATTCAACGAATTTTAGAAATGCAGAATATTCAAGGATTTCAGAGAATTTCAGGGCATTTAAGGAATTCAAGGAATTTCATAAATTCCAGGGCATTAAGGGAATTCAAGGAATTCATGGAAATCAAGAAAATGAAAGAGTTCAGAAAATTCAGGGAATCCAAGGAACTCAGGGGTTCTAGACGACTTAAGGAATTTCAGTTATTCAGAATATTCCAGGAATTTTGGGAATTCAAAGAATTTTACAAGCATTCAAGAAATTAAGAAATTGGAGGATTTCTGATTTTTGAGAGATTATAAGGTATTGAGGGAATCTGGAAAATTTCTATTGCTCTAAATATAAAACACTGAATTTTAAAGACAGTTACAAAAATTTGTAATTTGTGCTTTATTATATTAGATACTAAGAAGGTTAAGAAGACTCCACTTCTGCTTGAAATTAAAAAATGCTAATAGTAAAAGATTTTAATATTTTTATTTTTTTCACCAATATCAAAAGTCAAAAAGGTTTCAAAAAGGTTCAAGAAGGTTTTATCAAAAGCCAAGAAGGCTTTTTCTATTCCATGTATTTTAAGTCATAACAAACAGTAAGTATAAAAATTTCAGATGTATATTTATTTCAAAAATACTAGTTTCCAATTATTAATTTTATTTTGTTGTACAATTTCAAAGATTTAGAACTGATCCCAAAGAACTTGATATATTATGAATTGAACATTGTTATTTTCTTTTTACACTTGTGTGCTTCTAAACTCAAAATAATAAAACGAACCAATTAAAAAATAACTGGAATACAAAAACAAAAAATTATCTGGGAACCAGCTTTATGCTGCGAACGGAATGTATTAGCTGCGTACACTTGTGTAAACAAATATTCAATCGAACTGTCGATCGGTGCGCATGTGTATACACGTGTATGCTCGCTGTCGGACGGGAATGATTAAAACGATTAAATAAATATTTTAAGAAGAAAATTAGAAACACAATATGATCAAGTCAATCCGTGAAAAAATTCTAATTTTGAAGAAAAAGGCTCAGAAACATTATGAATCCAAAAATCAGTTATTTTGAAAAAACATATTCGAAAAGCTCAATATATGCAAAAAGAATTGCATAGAAAGGCCTCAAAATATGTTTGCAAACGCTGCCTGCGATTATAAAAAGGGACTTCGCCGAGAAAATAATAGAATGGTTTTTATATTTTTATGTTCATCCGCAACCGGTTTTTTAAAAAATCGCATTGTCAGGGCCGAGTTTATATAAGGGGCGGTCGGGGCCGCAGCCTGGGGCCCCCAACAAACGGGTACTTCAAGTATAAAGTCGTCTAATCAGCAAAAAATGGTAAGTAGTCGGCAAATCAAAATCTTCTGCATCGGTATTGAATTTCGTTTTGTCAAAATGCGTTTTTTAGTTTTAATATCGAATTCTAAAAAAATGCAGTGAACCTTATAAGTTTAATTTTATGAAATCTTGTAGTGACTGATTTGCTTGATATTTCTCTGCTTATATTTCAATTTAGACTACAATTCTCAATTTATAAAAAGATACGTACGGCAATGATAATAAAAAAACGAAAATCGAGGGACACACTCTAAACCTTTTATACTAATATTTACTTTAATTGCAAAATAGGCACAGATTATACTTTTGTTTCTTTAAAGGTAGGAAACATGAAAATAAGCTTTTTTTTAAATATTGTTCGGAAGAGCATAGAAAATCATTTCATCGATGTAAAAATTGAGGTTGGTACAAAGGACGGTAATGAAGTTTCGGGCGTTTTTATAGTAAGTTAAGATAATTGAAATAGATATTTAGACAAAAGCAATTAAGCACTTTGTAGAGGATGATAAAAAGTATTTATTAATTTTTTTCAACCGGAAAACTTTTCCTGTACGGGATGAGGAGGGTGAGGTGGAGCAGAGGCTAAGTTGGTGCACACTTATTTACAATCAACTATAATAGTTAGGTTCAAGAAAATAGTTCTATTGTCTAAATTTTTGCATAATATTTAATTGAGAAAAAATTCACAATCAGTCGATTTTTCAAAAAAATTTTAATTTCGGTTTATTAAATCAGTCAGTCGGGCCATGGTTGGCCCAACTTTGTGAGCCAATGGTCGGGCCAACCAGCGTAATGATAACGAATGCCGTCCCTATTATACACGTTTGGTCCAACAATAGTTGTCATGGTTGAGCCAACCGCGGAATACAAGGTTAGCATACCAATGGTTTTCAAAGTTGGCCTAACTTTGTAAAACAATGGTCGGGCCAACCAGCGTAATGATTACGCATGCCGTCCCTATCATACACAGTTGGTCCAACAATAGTTGTCATGGTTGAGCCAACCGCGGAATACAAGATTGGCATACCATTGGTTTTCAAAGTTGGCCCAACATTGGGAGGAAGCGTTGGTTAACAAACGCTTCTTCTGCGAATTGATCGTCGGTCCACGGTCGGGCCAACTATTAGGATTATGTCGGCCCAACCTTGGACAACAATTTGGGGCCAACTCTGATTTTTGAAGGTTCGTACTAAACAGGTGGAAATACACAAAATAAGTATTCAAAAAATAAATAATAATTGATGACGAGTATTTCAGCTATCAATGCTAATGGTCCTGCTTAGAATGAATACATATATTAAATTTTTAAACGTTATATTACAATTAAAATTTCTAACTATACGGGATTTCGAACCTACATCTATACCTGAATCTATCGCCTGGCAGTCGACAATCTTACCCATTACTCTTTGCCTACAGAATTGAAAATCAATAAAAAAACCATCCTCAAAAGGCACAGCTCAAAGCAGTTGAACAGAAACAAATTTTTAACGGTTTTTTCTCATTAATTTTTTTAATATTATGCGACATCATGTAGATGTGAAATGAATTAACTGTTAACGGAAATATAAATGAAATAATCTTTAAATAAATAATTTATACTAATTACAACACATTTTTTTCAAAATTTTGGTTTCAATTTTTTAAAACAAATTTTTTGGTTTAATTCTTTTTCTTCAAACAATTTTTGTTTAAACATTTTTTTTTCAATGTCTTATAAAAATTTGTTTTCAACAGTTTTTTTACAAACATTTTTTATACACCCACTTTGACTAATTTTTCTTTGTGTAATGTTTTGCTTTTTTCGCGTATGAGGCCATTTTACAACTTTTGATAATAACATGAAATGTCATTTTTAATGAACATTTTAAATTGCATCGACGGAACTTAGAAATTTTATCACGTACAGCGACAATTTTTTTAATCACAATTTTTTTTAACTTTCGTGTAACGTTTTGCATTTCATATGTTTCAGACTATTTTAAAGCGATTAAGAATTACATCGAATGTGAATTTTTCGGAACATTCACAATTTACCATAAAGATGGAGCTTTGAATTTTTTTTTAAATGAAATGACTACGTGTACCGAAATTTCGGTACGAATATGGGTATTTCTACATAAAAATCCAGCTATTCGTAACCAAATTTCGGTCGTTTTGAAATAATGAAAGCTAGTATATCCGACGGCCGATCCATATTTGCGCCGAGGTTTGACCGACCGTCGGGTGCATCATGATAACTTGTACGACCCAATGTTATGCCGATGGTCCGGCCAAATATCGCCCAGGGTCAGGCCGACCATATTGTTATGGTTATTTTGAACCAATTTGCCAAAGCCCAAATGACCGTCGACCCAACCTTGGGCCAGAGTTGGACCGACGGTCGGCAAAAGTAAGGTTACTTGCAGTGGATAATATTACAACGATGGTCGGGCCAACCATCACCCAGAGTCGGGCCGACCATATTGTTATGGTTATTTTGAACCAATTTGCCAAAGCCCAAACGACTGTCGACCCAGCCTTGGGCCAGAGTTGGACCGACGGTCGGCAAATGTGAGGTTACTTGCACTGGATAATATTACACTGATGATCGGGCCAACCATCACCCAGAGTCGGGCCGACCATATTGTTATGGTTATTTTGAACCAATTTACCAAGGCCTAAGCTGCCGTCGACCCTACCTTGGGCCACAGTTGCGCCGACGCTCGGGTGAATTTTGAAAGCCATTGTCGGCTTCTAACGTTGGCCCAACTAAGTTGGCTTCGAACTGCTACAGTTGGGCCAACCTTGGTCAGCAAAATTCGGTTGCCAAAGCCGGCCCGACCTTGGCCCGACCGCCAAATCTGGCTGCCAACCCAAATTCGCACCTGGGGTAGGACTATAACTGGCTTGGGATTCATCAAACGTCTATCAATTGTTTTATTAAATAAATTTTTTAAAAATAACTCCTTATACAATAATAATTCTGATACGAAAATAAGCGATAGATCGATAGATAGGGATTACTTATCAGACAACTATAAGTAATGTGTAAGTAAGTATTGTGTAAGTACGGTAAGTAATTAAAGGCGACTTTGAACGCTCTAAGGACGAAAACTTGGTCATTTCTTTAACCTGGGTCAGAAGCACTTTTTACGTAGAGTCATAGACTACAAAATGGCAGAGAAACAGAATCCTAGGCATTATACATCAATATGGCACCAAAGAGTCCCGCAGTTTCTGTGGTGATTCTCCTGAAGGGCTTTTAACACGACCTTTGACGCGATAGGGACGAAAAACTGTCACTTTTTAACCTTGAGCCATTAAGTTTTTTTAACGGAGGCCTTGTACAAGGAAATATAATCAAAGTCGGCTTTTTACTAGTTAAGGACGAAAACTTGGTCATTTTTTCACCCTGAGACATAAACACATCTAACAGGGGTCATGAACTACATAATGACAGAGGGTCAGAGTTCTGGGCATGACACATGAGCGTCGCGCTAAACAATTCCGCAGTTTCTGCAGCGATTCTCTCAAACGGCATTTTTACGACCTTTAGCGTGATAGGAACGAAAAACGGTCAATTTTTGGACTTTTTGGCATTAGACCTTTTTGTCGAGGATGTCATGATCTACAACATATCCAAAATTTAGAAAAATCCACCGAGACCTTTTTTCAATGTATTTGATGTATTTAGTCAACGGCGATACCACGCTGAAAACACCAGTTCCCGTTAGATCACTGAAGTTAAGCAGTGTTGGGCGCGGTTAGTACTTGGATGGGTGACCGTTCGGGGAATACTGCGTGTTGTTGACCCGTCGTGGGTGTGGTGGACCCACACTGGTAGTATTTATCCACCTAGAAACACTACCCGAATCGGGTAGTGAGGCAATGAACTTTCGAGTTCGAAATGCTAATCAATTTTTTTTTGTGTATTTAAAAAAATATCTGAAAATAAAAATGAAGAACTTCGATAAAATTGTATGGGTTTATCTAATGATTAAAAAAAAAATGATAATCCAAAAACTTTGTTAGAAAATGAACTTAATTAGGGTTTAATTGAACTTTTTTTTTAAATCATCCTGAATTAATAATCACGAAATCAGACAAAGTAGTATAACAGTGGCAATTAATAGGGATGCTTATATTTAAAAAATGCTGCACATCTTCAGTGATGATAATAGTTTTCCATTGATTCCGAATAATCCCACGATAATGCTTCAAAAAGGAACTTTTAAAATTTTAGATAGGATGAGAACTGATAAATACTCAGGTAATAATATTGAAAGATGTGATATTGATACAATCAGTACTAATCTACCCTTAGCCTATGGTATTGTTAAAGTTTACAAAGATGATTATCTCAAAAACATCAATTAAAAATAGTTGTAGTTTCTTGAAACTAATTGACAATGTAATAATACCATTATAGCACATATTTGTCTCTTTTGATATAATAGCTATGCTTTTAAATATCCCTTACGAAAGAGTTGGAATAGCCATACAGAAATGTTGGGATTGGATTGAGATTAATACCAAAATGCCGAAAAAACAATTTCTTGATGCTATAAGGTATGTTTTTCATGCGGTATTTTTCAAATTCAATAATAATTATTATAAAAAAAAGTTTGGAACCCCTATTGGATCAGTTTTATCGCCTATTTTAGCTGAAATTGTTATGGAAGACTTAGAGAATGAAGTTTTTCAAAAAATTGATTTTAATATTGATTGCTATGCAATATATGTTGATGATTCAATACTTAGTTAGTGTACATAAAAATAATGTAAACACTCTTCTTAATGCTTTCAATAGTATACATCCAAGTTTAAAGTTTACAGTTGAAATTGAAACTAAAGGCAAATTAAATTTTCTAGATTTGACTTTAATAAAAACAGATGAAAGACATATTATAACTGACTGGCATCAAAAAAAGATTTGTTCAGGTAGAACACTTAGTTTTCTCTCAAATCACTATAATCAGAATGAGATAGGAATCATAGAAAATTTGATTCACATCCAATATTCCATGAGAAAAACATTGAACTATGCAAAGTAATTCTTTTTCTTAACCATTAACCTTTTGAATTCATTGAAAAACATACGCAGAACAGAATGAATTATATCAAAAACAAAAATAATGCTCAAAATATAAAAAACAGAGATGATTATAATACATTTAACACTGTTATTCTTCCATACTTTGGGGAAATTTCGATGATTTTGAAATCAATGTTGGGAAAATTAGGTTTACATACTATTTATAGAGTTCCTTTTAAGAGCAATATGATTATAAAATTGGGAAAAGATAGATATGAGAAGCTAGATAAAAAATGTGTTATTCACAAAATTGATTGCAATGATTGCAATTCAAGTTATGTAGAGCAGACGAAAAGGGCACTTAGACTTAGAAAAAATGAACATGAAAATAATTTACACAGAACTTTTAGGTATCACTCAATCCTTTCGAAACATAAAATTACACATGGTCATGATTTTCATTGGAATGATATTAAAATTCTTTATCATGAAAAAAAAAACAGAAAAAGAGAGAATTTATGAAAATGTTATTTATAAAGAGAGAAGGTTACAAAGCTATCAATTTAAAGAAGGACCTCTCAAGATATAACAAAGTTTGGGATAGAATAATTAATTGTTTAAAGTAATTTTCCTTGACTAGATAATAGAAAAATTTACATTCCACTAAACGCTATCAATTTCTCAATGAAATTTTTTTGTTTTACATTAAACTTTATTAATTTATATTTCACACTGAATAAAGAAAATTTTTTCTTTACAGGTATATTAATTACTCATACCTTTAGTTATCCCTATAAATAATCCCTGATGAGGAGGTTTAAATTGACTTCGAAACATGTTGGTTCCCTCGTAGTATAAAAAAGACGGAAAAAGGAAAAAGTGAGAGGTTGGTTTTTGGTTGACATTTTCCCTTTTTTCCATCTTTTTTCATTATGTTTTATTTTTTGATTATGAATCTTTTTCTAGCTTTTTTGCGAAAATTATTCATGATGAAATGAACTTTATTTCAATCTGAATTTGAAAAATTTTCAAGGGATTTAAAGAGATTTCTAGAGGCCCTAAAGTACTTTGAAAGACTTTAAGGGTTTTCGAGGTATTTTAAAATATTCTGAGGGATTGTCGAAGTATTTAAAAACATTTCAAGGAATTTTTCTGGATTGTAAGTTATTTCTAAAGATTTGTGGGGTTTTCACAGGATTTCAAGTGATACCAAAAAAATTGATGGGATTCTAAGTGATTTCAGAAACTTGCAATTGATTACGATGGCTTTTGAAAATTGTTGAAGTTTTTCAACGTACTTGAAATTATTTTATTTTCATGGGGTTTTAGAAAATTGTATAGGATTGCATGAGCTTTGAGAATATTTCGAGGCATTTTATGAAATGTTGAAATGTTTCAAAGTTTTAAAAGATTCCAAGAGTGGTCAGACCCTCATATAATACCAAGGCATAAGTATTTCAAAATGAAAAATATTTGTGTGTATTGTTGTTTTTATAGGGTTTGCAGCCAATAAAACTTTAGTAGCTAACTTAAAACATAGAAATATTGATTAATCGCATGCAGAGCGCACGTCTTCGTTGGCTATATTTGTAAAAAAAAATATTCCTTTACAAACTATCAAATATTATTGAAAATCAAGACCTTGACCGAGATAAGGTTGGATCCACCAAAATACTTTAATCGAAAACAATGTTCATAGTATAAAAATAGATTTCTGTCCAAGGATTTTCTTTTCTGTTTCGGTAATTGAAATCAACTATGTCATAAAAAAAAATATCAACATGTACTCACAGATGGAACAAAGAGTCAACAAAAATAAATTCTTGTTGATACAACGTTATCTATGCCAAGGTTTTAACATAGACCTCTTTATTTTGAATGCGAAAGTACTGGTCCCCCATGACACTGCGTTTGAGAATTTGAAAAAATTTGCTACTAACATGTGTCCTATATGTATAATTTTTCAAAAGTTATTTAAAAAAAATAAGATATCTTATTCGTAAATTTAAATTAAAATAAATGTTAAATCTAAGTAAAGCATTATGAAACGCGGTTGAGAGTGATAAGTATAGTTGTAGACAGCAGTACAAATTTAATCAGAAAAAAATGGAACATGGATTTGCTGTCCTTTCATAAACCACGTTCTATTGACACAATTGTTAAATAATATTTATTTATTTTATTTTATTTGAATACAATAGCCCCAACTATTCACCGAAATTTCAAGCATTCATTGTGGATACGCGGCCGAAAAAGATTCAAAATGAAGAAGTCTATTGTTAATATAATGAAAAAAATGAATAAACAAAATAACTTTTTATTGATATTATTCGACATATAGGTTTTCTTTTTAACATGGAATGAAATTGAATTTTTTTCAACACACCTCTTTTTGATAATCATTCATTGTCGGATAAGAATATTTAATTTTGAAAACAAATGATTCAAATAAATTTACATCTTAGCTATTTATAAATACGTAATCTTCTTTCACTAAAATAGAATCTGAATAACAATGAAGTGCCAAAAGCTTAAAACAGGCAGCAGTCATAAATTTTATGAAAAATTTGATAAATAAATTCACAATAAATTATCAATAAATGAATGATTTTTTCATGTTTCAGTTTGTCGACAAACATTTTCGTTCAGCAAAGCTTTACAGGAACTTATGAGTTTTTCGATGAATCTTCACTAAATTTCGTTGGAGAAAATATATCTATCTGTTTAAAAGCGGCCAAAATTTGACTTCGTTTATAAAGTTGCTTATAAAATAACACGGAGAAAAATACAGATCAGAAGGAATTGAATTATTATTACCTGTTATGTGTTGTAGAAGACATTCGAGATTGTATTTTTGCAGTCAAAGAAACAGAAGTTAACGTAGCCCGAGAATGATTTCGCGTCTGGTACTATTTATTTTATTTTTTAATCAAATAACATCCACGGTCACGGAGACACTCTGATAGCATCATTTGATGATACTATGCATACTACAGCTTATTTTATCGCGGCCATACAATATATAGGCACCTTCAGAATCGTGTTCCAAAATGCGTTCAGTTTTTTTTACAAATGAAAAATTAAACCGAATGTTCTTAAAACAGAAGCTACTAATGTAATGTTACCTGTCATGAGAGAAATGTGTAGGGGGTTTTGAGATTTTCATCAATTTTGGAACGATAGTAGAATATATTTTTTTATGATGTTTATATCAATGAATGGGATGACCTTTTCTGAATGCGAAACGCATACTTGAAGTTTAATTTAGTCTGAGCAAAGTTATTATATTTATGAAAGAGTAGAACGACCTATATATATATTATGAAAAAAACTTTTGGACTCTTGTCCCGGTGTTCCATAATGCATGTCCCTCAGCGTGGTTCTTATTTATACTTGGTGGATTTTTTTCTCGAATTTCTCTGCTCTCAACCCCCAGTTTTATTCGAATGCCCGAAAAAAATCTCCTTCAAATTTGAGCGAAATCGGTTGATATTTAGGGGTGGTGCAAACACCATGAAGTTTTCATTGATTTAACATGGTACAAAATCAGCTTTTTGTCAATCTAATATTTAAACGCGATAATTGTTTAGAATTCATCAGAGAATAAGAATTAATCATAAATTTGTGGGTTGAATGATTTTAAACCACTCTTATGGGTCCCCAAAGAAAACCCCATACGTGACAAATTTGAATTTTACGTAATATTGCGGTTTATTGACGCTGTTTAAAAGTGTTGAGAAAATAAATAATTATCGTTATTCAGTGATTAAGGAATACCTAGTCATTTTTTAACTAATATTTAATCGTTTGAACAATTTCAATTTGTTTAAACATTCAAAAGTAATCTTAAAATCAAAGTAAAACCTAAAAATATTTCAATCTTTCGAAAAATACCAAGAATAAAATATGTAAAACAAAAAAATTGTTCAAACAATTTAAATTTGTTTGAGCATCTAGATTATTCATAATAAACGAATGAGTACATAAAAATATAGAAATTTGTCGAAAATTTAGTGAGATAAAATGTTTTTCCAGCTTTTTTTAGGTAAAATATATACTGAACAAATACGTATTATTTACATAATTGTGAAATTATTCAAACGAATTATTTCACTGTTATCATTGATCAAATAACTCATAAAGACTAGAAAATACGTTCATTTCGCGAGTTAACTGAAAAAAAAAACATTCAAACAAATTAAAATTATTTAAACAATTTAATATTAGTTAATAAATGACTGGGTATTCTTGAATTACTGATTAATGATTCTTTATTTTTGAAAAACTTTTCAGAAGCTTTGGGGACCCAAAAGAGTTAATAAATAATAATAAATAAATTCCTATCAATATGCTGAAACACGGAATCATTTGTAACATATTATCGCGTTTAAATATTAGATGTATAAAAAACTGACTTTTCCCCATGTTGAATCAATGGGAAACTTCATGATCTTTGCGCTACCCCTAAATATTGACGGATTTCGCTTAAATTTGGAGATTTTTTTCGTTTATTCGAACAAAACTGGGGGGTGAGAACAGAGAAATTCGAAAAGTGAAAAATAAGGGCCACCCTAATGTCCCTATTATGGAACAGCAAAGAAATATGTTTTTTTTTTATGTTAACATGGTTTATTTTATATTATTTTCTATATTAAAACGAACTAAACAGTACAATAAACTTTAACCTTAATCGTTCATATAGAGATAAATAAATTGAACGAAAATTTTCGTTACAATTGACAAACCTAACCTATAAAGGGTACTTTTTGTTGTTTTCGTGAACGAAGTGTGTTAAATTTTATTTTTATGGCACATGCATGATTTCGACGCATCATGGTAAAAACTGTGAGGAAATTTTGGTTGCAGATAATAGAGTTTTGCGGTTATTTATGGAAAATTACCATATATGCCTGTAAAAATACCATAAATGACCGAAAATTTTCATAAATTTTCGGAAATTTATGAAAATTTAAAAAAATGAGTTTTGGGTAATCCATGGTAAGTTATCATGTAAAATTACCAGAAATGACCGAAATTTTTTATACATTCCGGGAAATTTATGGAAATTTTTAAAAATGAATTCAGGGTAAGTTACCATATTTACCTGTAAAATTACCATAAATGACCGAAATTTTTTAAAATTAATTCAGGTTAAGTTACCATGTTTACCTGTAAAATTACCATAAATGACCGGATTTTTTGATAAATTTCCGGAAATTCATGGAAATGTGAAAAAATGAATTTTGTGTAACTTATGGTAAGTTAGGATATTTACCTGTAAAATTACCATAAACTTACGGACATTTTTCATGAATTTCCGGACATTTATGGAAATTTAAAAAAATTAGGTAATTTACGGTAAGTTACCATGACTCACCTCTAAAATTGCCATAAAGTAGGTTACCATTAAGTTCATGCTTCATGATACAAAATCTAATATGGACTGGAATCATGACTGTATTTCGAAAAATGACTGAAATCATCCATTTGTTATAAAAAATATCGTATGCGCCAAGGGTGGGAGGCACTTTTTCTCCCCCTAGGTGCACAATATACTATTTTGCTACAAAATGTTTGTTATCGGAAATAAATTTTTATTTATGTGGATGAAAAAGAAAAAAAAACACAGGTCAAAGTGAAGTGTTAATGGAATGTTATGCTAAAGACCCTTTTTTTTTTTTTTTTTCTTTTATTGTACTTAATGATAACTTCATGTGTTTCAGTTTAATATTCGTCCTTTTTAGTAGAAAATTAATCTTCTCGGTTGAAAATTCATATTTTTTGTTGGATATTTAACAGTTTATTTCAAATTTGTTTTCTCTGTTGGCTAAAAAGTATTTTTTCATTGAAAACTCAATCGTTCTTAAAAATTTGTCTCTTTTGGTTGAATTTAACAGTTTTTTATTTAAAATTAGAATCTTTTTTGGTTGAAGACTCATCATTTCAATTAAAAATTCATCTCCAATTGAAAATCTAACTACCTTGTTGAAAATCAGTTTTTCTGACAGAAAATTTAACTATTCTATTTTCTGTTAAAAATGTATCTTATTTGGATGAAAATTGAACTTTTTGGTTAATAATTAATCTTTTTTATTTAATAATTGAACGACTTGGTAGAAAATGTGTGTACCTGCTTGGCATAAAATTGAACTACTTTAGTTGAAGGTGTATCATTTTGGTTGAAAATTCATCACATTGGTTGAAAATTGAACGTTTCTGTGGAAAATCCTTTTCTTTTGCTAAAACTTAATTTGTTTAAATTACCATTTAAGTATTCCATTTTTTTGAAAATTCATCTTTTTTATTTTGAATTCAACTATTAGTTGCAAATGTATTATTTTCGATTGCAAATTCAATAACTTGGTTGATAATTCATACATTATGTTGAAAATTCGTATTTTTTGTAGAAAATTAATCTTCATGGTTGAATATTCATCTTTTTGTTTGAAAATTCAACCATTCCAGTTAAAGATTCATCATTTTAGTTGAAACTGTATCTGTTTTACTTGAAGTTTAAACATTATACAATCATAACATAACATTAGCTATATTAATATAATAAAAAACACATTTCATTGTAAACGTACTTCTGTTCCATAAATACGAGCAGGCGTTGAAAACGTGTCCGTCGATATGAAACACCCAAGTTTATCCGTTCCATAAATACGGACCGTGTGAAAAAAGTTGCACGTATTATGAAACAGCTAATTAATAAGTAAAGTTGTATCCAAATAAGGAAAAAGTGTAGTCATCTTAAATCTATTAACCTTAAGCTGTTATTTAATTTTTTACACATGTGAAATAATAGAAATTTGTGAATACACGAGATAAAATAAATTATAGGTATCAAGCCTTCTGATTTGGATAAATGGCAGTCAATTTTCCCGAGTTTGGAGGTTGGATAATTAAAATTATTCTTCAGTGTTTGAAACTTTAGAACCATAATTGCTTTTTATATAGATGAAAAGCCTAACTTTCATACTTATTAATATAACAATTTGTACTAAAAAATATACTTTTAAATTATTCATAAATCGAATTATTTGTCAAAATGTTCCATAATTGGGACATGTTCATGATAGGTACTTTACCTTATAGTTACAAGAAGAAGACTCGTTGTCAATCAAACGATCATAATGGATGGTCATTCTTTGTCATGGCAAACTCAAGTTCGCTTCCTAGGAGTTCTTCTCAATTCTAAATTTACATTTACTAAGCATACGAATAAATAATGTAATAAAGTCATGCATAGGTATTTTGCATAAAATGGATCATATCTATAGTAATAAATCTGCTCAATCCTTTTCGGATAAAATAATTTTTATTTTTCCTACATATATATACACACACAAAATATCCATGATAAGCTAAAGTTAAAAAATTAAACATTTTATAGTGAACTTATCTAGGAACATAAGCGTATTAAACACATGTTTGCTCTAAGTTATTCTAGTAATTATATCTAGCACAAAAGTCTAATGAAGGTTGCAGCTTAAGCTCACTCAAAAAGCGAGGATATCAAAACGTTGCAAACAGTTGACAACTACATTATGGAACGAATAAAAACTATCCATAATACAAAGTTTTGGGGCGAATTTCTATCTTAATTTTATACTTGGTATAAAGAAAGTTGAAAAAATAGCGTGTAAAATAAAAGTATTTCTTTCATTAATTAGAAAGTGTGCAGGTCGAATAATATCATCTCAAATACAATAATAAATTTTCAAAATTTCATATTAAATTACAAACAAAAAGTTTCTGGAAAATGACGCAATTTTGTTTATTACTTACTATAAAAATTTGATAGTATGTATGTTAAAATAGCAATATGTAAACTGCAATTGTACTCAAATATTCAGAATAATTAGAAAAGCAATATTCATACAACTTAATGCATTTCTGCAAGACTTTTAATTTAATTTGCTTGTATAAGCAAAAAGGAAGTGTTTAGAAAATTATCATTTTCAATTTTTAATTTCAATTTTCCAAAAAAGCTGGAGATATGGAATTTGTATTGAAAAACTGCACAGTCTACACGGTTGATCTAACATGGAAGAAACCTAAATCTAAACTGAAATAATTTAGTAATTAATATCTGTAAACTTTATAACGTAAATTCCACACAAAGCCAAAATACGATTTTCACTTTGGGTGAACTTTTTCTAGGGTATAACGTTTAAGTGTCTAGGGTTGTAAAATATTCATTTTAACCTCGCGTAGAGTTTTGCAATATTATTACATAATTATTATGAAGTATCTCGTGCAGAGTTTTACTGTGCAGAATCCAAATTTTTTCAGGTAATTCATAATGTACAATTTTTAATTTTAAAAAAATTGTAGTGTTTTGCAGTTTTTAGCAAGAATCAACTTATTTGTAAATTTTTACAATTTAGTGTGTATTTGTGTTAAATTGCTATTGTCCCAAAAACGGAGGGTGTCAACAGGACATATTTTTGTAAATAATTTTTTATGTTGAAATAAAAATTTGAAATAAACTGAATTGTTCTCAATTTACATGAATTTTCAGTCATAAATATTATAACTTGTTAAATATGTTTAAATATGCTTCGAGCTACTTAAAAAAACTTCAAAAACCAAGAACAAAATTCTAAAATATGTTTCGATAGCTTTGGCTTTAGGGGTAAGAAATAATTGAATTTGAATTTCTTTGCAGGATTGGAGAATTTTTTTAGTAGGAACGTAGTTAACAAACTGTATATTTTTTGGGTGTAATGAGAAAAAATATTTCATTCCTGGTTAATATCAGAGTAGTGGATTATTATGATTAATCTCTGGTTTATATTCCAGACAAAAATTATAATTATTATTTTGACTAATTGAATTCAATTATATTGGACCCTAACCTCAAATCTACCAATTACTATTTTACAAATTTCTTATACACTGTAAAAATTATTGCATTATATTGTTCGAAAAAAGAACCAAAATTTCCCTTTAAATAATTTCGATCATTGAATTTAATGGAAAATAAAAATAGACTTTTTATTTTCAAGAATCAACATGCCAAAAATATGGAACGACACCTTTCCAGTCGGCACAAGATTGCTTACGAATTCGTCATACGACTCAATGCAGAGGCTGCAAAACTTAAAGTTGAGGAGAGTCTGAAAAAGGATGAAGAGGCCAAGGAACCCAAAATGATGCAAATTAGAATGAACTTCAAAACACTACAACAAGGATGTTTCGGAATCGTTATAACGATTTCGAACAATGATAAATCCAATACTGTTCAACTGTCAAAGAAACAGCAATCCAGAGTTGTTAATGTTGAGAATTAACGCAACGGAAGATTCCAGCAATAATAATTTACGTGAGAATATTTACATTATATTAACAAAAAATATATGTTTAAATTTGTAATTAGATCAAATAAATAATTTCCAGCTTGCTTCGATATTTCAGCATTTTTATTATTATATTAAAATTATTGCAGTATTAAAACTAGGAAAAATACAGTCCTATTTTATAATTTTTTTCATTTTCACAAATTTTAATATCACTTTTTACTTTACATTTTATATATGAAAACTTAAGTGTACTCTAATTACTGTAGAGCTCAACTTATGCAGCAACTGATTCTGCTCAATTCATTTAGTACTATTCACTTATCGGACATATAAGCCAGAAGAATTCAGATCTGTTCAAAATATCATGCACTATTTTTTCAAAAATAGAATAAAAATTGATATAAAAATAAAATCAATTTTTAATAATATTTGAAAATGCACTATTTTTGTGCATTTCGCATTTTTTACTTTTATAGTCCAGTCAACGAAGCTCTGAAATAACATTTTCAAGGCTGCATCAGAAATAAATGCATTTTTGCATACACCCTATTTTTGGGGTGAGGAAGCCGAATCTGAAATTAATTTTCAGTTACAATGCTTTTCTCTCGCCGAAAATTGATTTTTCGAACATTTCCGCTTTTTTCGATCGTGCCGAAAATATAATGCAACCACGTTGTCGAGAAGGTCATTTTACATAGATAACGATTGTCAAATAGACTTTGATAAGTGTAAAATCTCGAAAAATGAGCGATTGTTGGAAACGGTGATATATATAGATATAGTGCGCGTTCTGCTCTCGCCGACTGATGCGAGAGCGAGAGAGAGAGAGAGAGCGAGAGCGCACGAGTATCAGTCGGCGAGAGGAAAGCATGGTAACTGAAAATTAAAAATGTTATTTCAGGGCTTCATTGACTGGACAAAGAATTCAATATGGATTTTCTAACAACAATGAAATTCAATTTTAAGCCAATAATTGTATTAACAACCAAATAGATGAACTTTCAATATTAATAAAAATTTACAACAAAATAGTTTAAAATTTAACCAAATAATTAAGTTTTTAAGCCGAAAAGACGATTTTCTTCGAAGACAGTTGAATTTTCAACTGAAATGTTCATTTTCAACCAAGAAAGATGAATTTTTAACCTTCAAAGATGCAATCTTCAACCGAATGGTGAAATTTCCGAACTAGAAGAAAATAAAAATTTATTCCAAAACAGTTGAATTCTCAAGCCAAAAAGACGAATTTTTTAGGACATAATTTAATTTTCAACGAAAAAGGAACTAATTCTTAACAAAATAGTTAAATCCTCCTCCAAACACGTAACATTTCGAACAAAAGGGAATTTTTTCCAAAAATTGAATCGTCAGAGTTTCAGCTTAAATGATTAATTAAAAAAAAAGGAAAAAAAACTATTTTCAACGAAAAAGACTAATTTTGTACCAAGAAGATAAGTGTTCTACTAAAAAAGACTAATTTTAACCAAAATAAATAAATTTTCAACAAAATTATTGAACTTTGAAGCCGAAAATATTATTTTTCAACAGAAAACTTAATTTTATACCAAAAATTTTTTTCAAAAAAAGAGCTCTTCTCCTTTCCCCTGGAATTCGCACCGAAATTTCGGTACACGTTGCCACGTTATTATTTTAAACTTATTTTACAGAAAATAAAATATATAAAATACATGAGTTCTGAACTCAAAAAGAAAAATTTTTGAACCAAAAATGGAATCATTGAATTTTCAGTTAAAACAAATAATTTTAAACCAAGAAAAAAGGACTTTTCTACAAAATAGTTACATGTTCAACCGAGAAAATGTCAATTTAATTTCCAACTTGGATAAGACGAATATTCAATTTTAAAAAATGAGTTTTCTACCAAAAAGACCTATTTAAAAAAAAATACATTCATTTTGTACTAAAAAAATATCAATTTTGAAGCAACAATGAAATATTTATTACAAAAATTCATTTTCAACTAACAACAAAATGAATTTTTAACCAAATAGTTAAATTTTTAACCAAATAAATGAATTTTTAACTTATGAATTTTCTACCAAAAAATATCCAAATATTTGAAAATACATCTTTTTGGCAGACAATAATCTTATTGGTTGAAAATTTATCTGTTGGGCTGAAAATCCATCTCTGTTTTGCTGAAAATTTAATATTTCGTTGATTTTTTTTAAACTGAATTTGTTCACTAAACATTTAATTCTTCTCTCTGAAAATCTGTCTATTCTATTTTTGGGTAAAAATGGTTCCTTTTCAGTTCAAAGTTTGTGTATTTTGTTCGAAGTTTGCCTTTCTTGGTAGAAAATTCATCTGTTGGGTTGAAAATTCAGCTATTTGGTTGAAAATTCATTTTTTGTTTTAAGATTCATTATTTTAGTAAAACAATCATTTCTTCAACCAAAAATTTATCTATTTGGATAAAAATTGATTGCTTTGTTTGTTGAAAATAAAGTTTTTTAATTGAAAATGTTAATATTCCATTATTCCTTGCAAACTTATCTTTTTTAGTTGAAAATTCATGTATTTTGTTAAAAATTAGTATTTTTTGGTAGAAAATTATTTTTTGTTTGTTGAAGATCCATTTTTTGAGTCGAAAATTCATGTCTTTGTTTGATAGAAAATATATCTTTTCTGATAATTACTCATTTCCATGGTTGAAAATAATTTGGAAATTAGTAAAAAATAAATCTGATTTAGGTGGAAATTCAACTGTTTGGTTGAAAATTTGTTTGTTGTTAAAAATTGATTTTTCTATGTGAAAATTTGACTCTTCTATTTTTAGTTGAAAATTGATCTTTTTTATTTAAAAATTCGTGTATTTTGTTCAAAGTTTGTCTTTCTTGTTAGAAAATTCATTTTTAAAGTTGAGAATTGAACTATTTGTAGAAAAAATAATTTTCGAGATGAAGATTCATTAATTTAGTTAAAAATTCATTTCTTCAACTAAAAGTTTTACTAATTGGTTGAAAATTCATTTTTTTGTTAGCTGAAAATAAATTTTTGTAATAAATATTTCATTGTTGGTTGGAAATTGGTATTTTTTTAGTTGCAAATTGATGTCTTTTTTTGAAAATAGGTCTTTTTGGTACAAGACTCATATTTGAAAAATTAAATATTCGTTTTTTCCAACTTGGAAATTGAATTGACATTTTTTCGGTTGAACGTTCAACTATTTGGTAGAAAAGTCCTTTTTTCTTGGTTTAAAGTTATTTGTTTCAACTGAAAATTTAATTATTCTATTTTTGGTTCAAAATTTATCTTCTTGATTTGAGAACTCATGTATTTTATTTTCTGTAAAATAAGTTTAAAATAAGACCGTGGCAACATGTACCGAAATTTTGGTGCCAATTCCAGGGGAAAGTATAAGAGCTATTTTTTTGAAAAAAATTTTTGGTATAAAATTAAGTTTTCTGTTGAAAAATAATATTTTCGGCTTCAAAGTTCAATAATTTTGTTGAAAATTTATTTATTTTGGTTAAAATTAGTCTGTTTTAGTAGAACACTTATCTTTTTGGTACAAAATTAGTCTTTTGCGTTGAAAATAGTTTTTTTTTTTTTGAAAATCAGTCATTTAAACTGAAACTCTGACGATTCAATTTTTGGGAAAAAAATTCCCTTTTATTCAAAATTTTATCTATTTGGTGGAGGATTCAACTATTTTCTTAAGAATTCGTTCCTTTTTCGTTTAATTCAATCGTTTGAAAGTTCGTCTGCAGGTAGAAAATTTATCTTTAGTGGTAAAAGGGTCGTCTTTTTTAGTAGAAAATAAACTTTTTTGTTGAAAATTCAACCTTCCGGGTTGAAAACTAAATTATCTTTTAAAAAATTCGTCTTTTTGGCTTAAGAATTCAACTATTTTTGGGATAAATTTTTATTTTCTTTTAGTTTGGGAATTTGATCATTTGGTTGAACTATTAGCATGTTTGTAGGTTAAAAATTCATCTGTCTTGGTTGAAAATGAACATTTCTGTTGAAAATTCAACTGTCTTCGAAGAAACTCGTCTTTTCGGCCTACAAACTTAATTATTTGGTTAAATTTTAACTATTTTGTTGTAAATTTAATAAATTTAATAAATCTCTTTTGCTAGAAAATCTTTTCAGGCTGGAAATTCAACACTTTATTCACAATTTATGAAAAAATTCACTCTTAAGATCAACCTGTAGAGTGTAGATGTTTGAAGCATGTTACGGTGGTGATATAACAATGATTCAAAAATCATGTTTCATAATGAGAACTATCTTTTTTCCCCAATATAATGATGTGTATGCATTTTTTATGATATAAAAAATCATATTTCCAGTTATAAGTATTTAAGAGGAACTGGTAAGTATTTGATTTTTTAAAATAGCATTTAACCTACTTTTCTATGCTGACAATAAAGAAATTCAAGTTAGCTCGGTGGTTTTAATACCGTGGTCTCAATTGTACTTCTATCAAGGACATCTTTCGCTTAATTATTAAATGTTTGCGCGGTTGTTTGCTTAAAATCGCTGTCTTTGGAAATACAAAGACACGCTAGGATTTATCACGTTTTTAGTTCTACAAAGAGGACACTCGAACGTAGTTTCTGCAGAGTGCTTCAGATTTGCAAAGAAAAATGATTCTACTAAAAAAGGCTGTTTCTTATTCATCTATGCCTAGTACTCTGAATTAGTCTTTGTATGCAAAATGAAATTGTATTTGGGCCTGGTCCTCTTGGATGGTTTAAATTTTCATCTATGGTTTGATTAGTAGAATTATCGCTGTATATCTATATATAGTATTTGATGGTACTATCTATCTTCAAAAAAATTCGGTATACATTCTTAAATTTCTGACAGTGGACTAATAAAAGTAGGTAAGTCTTATTTGATTTACACCATTTTGTCAAAATCATTTCATGCGTTTTAAGCTATTCATTCTGGATCATCTGCTCAAGATATGGCATGTGTTCAATGTGTAGAGAAATTTTATGGTATGTATAATTGTGTAAAATGTTCCGCGAAACTTTTTTTAAAACAAAAAGAGCTGACATGTTTGTGAATTAAACGGTTTTAATGATTTCGCAAGAAACCTTTATAATCTCGTACCAGCGTCTGTCCGTCTCTCACATTATCTGACAAATATTATTCAAGCCACAAGCCTGATGTTTTGCATTCATCCCATAAAGTGACCACTGCGGAGCATAGAAACATACCGAGAACTATGGGAAGAATCCCGTGTAGGAATCCAATCAGGGATCCGGCCGGGTCCCGGCCGGATAGCCCTGGTTTTACCCGGGCGCTGGCCGGGGAAACTGGCCGGGATCCGGCTAAAAACGTCACGGTAAACTGGTCGGATCCCGGCTTCAATACCGGCCGGTTTCGGCCACAGAGCGGTTAAAAAATGTTTTGCTTCAGGCGGTAAATTGGTAACTTAGTTTGTCTTTTGAGGCTCATCGTAAAGAATATGGTGAACTCTAATTGTAAAACCAAGTAAGCAAATTCTCGCCAGGAAATTAGAATAGATTTTAAATCACTGATGCTAACAATCTCCTAGCAATTGTTATATTTTGGAAATCAAGTCGTGATTTGAGGTTAGGAAGGAAAAAAGTAAAAAATGATTACACAACACTATACTTTAATGTAAAATTATATTTATTCGCGCAGTGAGTGGGATTTTCAAAATAATTACTGAAATAAGGTTGATTTTAATAATGGATTTTATTTGCCAACTTTGAGGAGAAGCCGCGACATGAATACAACATGGATTCTCGTTCGAGGTGAGAAAGTGAAACTTGCAAGTATCTACGCCGACGCCAGGCGCAGAAGGAATGGCGGTAAATTTGAAAGTGTACAGACTAAAAATTGTCTGAAAATAGAGAAAATTGTGAAAATTGTAACAATTCTGCTGTTGCACATTGCAGAATCGATGACAGATTTATTCAATATGGTAAAACATTGGAAAGAATTAAATGTTGCTTTTTTTAAGAATTTAAAAAACCTCATTTCTGTTTTACTGATCTAATAAATGTTCAAATCATACTTTCCAAATAATAATTCGTCTAGAATCCCATACGTCTTTGATGATGTTATGGCTCTTAAAAAATGTGTAATTTCTACACAAAAATTATCTTTACCAGTGCCCGGTCGGCTCCCGACCATGAAATCTAACTAGGATTGGCCCAGCCAGTAACCGGCCGGCTCCCGACTAGGTGATTCGAGATAAATGTGGCCCGGTCGGCTCCCGACCGGTTCCCGGCCATGAAACCCAACCAGGGGTAGCCCGGCCGGGATCCGACCAGAAACCTTGTTGTAGTAGGGCCAACCGGGGCAATTTCTGCATGGGATCTATTGAAAGCTTTTATTTTAGTCCTATTTTATTCAGGAATGGCTCAAATTGAATATCTGGGCATGTAGAATTGAGACAGGATATAAAATGTATAATGTTAGAGTTTTATTTTTTTCATATCAGCGGTTAATAAAGATAAAAAATAAGAGAAACGAGGAAAATTTGATCCGTTTCGTATCTCGTCTGAAAAATATATACATGCAAGCTTCAACACAGAAGATTTTTATTCTCCCTAAAAACACCACTGTGAAGCCTAGAAAGATACTGGAAACGGTAGGAAAAATATGATTTCTATTTAATTTATGAATATAAAAAATAAGAAAAATTATAAAAATTTGGTTACTTAGACACATATGCTGGAGGTTTTTCGTTTGATCCAATTTCTTCAAGTACAGCTTGAATTAAAGCTCTTGACATGCTACTTTATAGTTTATTTTTTGTATCAGTGATTGAAAAATAATGAAAATAAGGATAATTTGGTTATTTAGACCCCTACGCTGAAAGCTTTTCTTTTAATCCACTTTTCTTTTAGCCCACTTTTCTTGGAGAATGACGTAAATTGAAGCTCTGGTTATGTCAAATGAAGATACGAAATCAAACTTTCTATGTTACATTATAAATGATAAAAAAAAAACAATAACATTTCTGCTGAAAAAATTCTTTAAAATATATGCTCCTTTAAATATATGCACGTACCTACAAAAATCTTAACTTCAGGTGGCTTGCGCACTTCTTCTCGGACTGATTTTTCTACATACACTGGAATTTAGAATTAAGGAAACCGAGTTTGTGTCGTTCCTAGAACTGATGGCCTCCGCAGTTTCGTGACGAGAAGAGCTGCGGGGACGAAAGAGAGCTTTACTCAGTCATGCGTGAGAAACAGCTTGAGGGCCGCACTATCAGCGCGTTAGTTGCATCAGGTTGCGTCATGCCTCCAAATCCGAAAGAAATCGTTCAAGCGGCCCTGCCTGTTTACGTTTGGAGCGTTTAGATTTACGGTGAAGGTCACTGCAAGCAATGCCCGAAACCGTACGTGATTCCAAGTTCCAGTGTACAGAAGAAGCAGTTTTTAATCTAAAAAGGTATATTGAAAAATCATACAAATTATTTTCGAAAATAAATCGTAAAAATGTTCAACATGAAGTATAAATATGTAATAAATAGAGAACACCTTGGAGCTCTAATATGTCATTAAACAACTTGTGTCGTAGACATAAAATTTGTTTAAATTTATTTGAACTTTCTTTAATTTTTCTATGGCAGTTTTGTGATTTACTTTGCAAAGGTGGTAGCAAATTAGTAATGTTTAATGACTGAACTGCTTTGCAAAACTTTGCAAAGGTTCACTCGAAAAAAGGATTTTATAACCTTCCGAGAAAAATGCTTAGACTTGAGTTCAACTTGGTGGTGTCTTGACTTCGACTCCAAGACATCGATGTCTGGCTGCGTCTTAAAACTGAGACGAGACATAAAATAATGACTCACTGTTATGGTCTTAGCATGGCGATTTCAAGACAGCGTACGCTTGTCTCAAGACGAACCTTTTTGGACTCAGAAATGAGACTGTTAACAAATGTGAAGGATTACAATTAATGAATGAAAAATTTTGTAATTATGAAATTAGTTATTCTTTATTTGAAAATCCAGACTCTGTGGGTCTGAACGACTGTAACCCTTAACAAATTTCTTCAAAAAAATTAAAATTGTTTCATCAATGACAAATATCAGCTTTTATTACAGTCAGAATGACCCTTTTTGTCAGGGCAGATATATACTCAAAGTTATAGACCGCTCATCTTGGAGTCATGAAAATTCGACTGAAGATATGAATATATGTCTTCAAGGCATAGAAACTTGTCTCCAAGACATAAAATCAAGTCTGGCTCCGTCTTAAAAATAAGACATGCTGAAGTCGAACTTTTTGACTTCAGGATGTCTTGATTGGAGTCAATTATTCAAGTCGAACCAAGTCGATGAATTTTCACTCGGGATTCAAAATTGAATTTTTTTATTTTTCTAATGAAGAGTCAAAGTCCATGCTGCTTGGTACTTACGGAATCTAGATTGCCTTCGATTCTCCTGATCAACCTTTCTCGGGTTCAAGTCTCTCTTTTATTGTGATCTGCTTGTCCGACGTCTAATGATGCACCTTCGGTGGATAATGACGAGTCGAAAGTATCAAATTTTGGTATCAATCACATGAGTTTTCAATTACTTTGACGTACTTTCGATCGCTTAAACAGATTCAGAAACAACGTCCGATTTTCTAGGTACTGAAGAAAAAATGTCAATTGTTGTTGAATTAAAACTTTTATTCGAAGTCTTAAGGTTTACCAAAATAAGACTTTTCCTTCCTGGTGGAGTTCCAGAACATTTGAAAATTCAATGTTACTTATTTTATGAAGAAGAAAAATCGACTTCCAGATTTATAGTCATTGATCCAAAGAAGAAAATATATATATTTATGTAGATACTGTAGGTAAGTTAGAGCCCGCTGAGTAAAAAAGTTTCAACAAATTATTGATATTTTGCAAACTTTACAATAACTGGCATACAAAATTCAAGTTTTGGTCGTGCATATATATCGTGATTAGGTGTTTTCTATAGATTTTTTTTTACGCTGAATACGAATCTGTGGTCTAAAGTTTTTTCTTGCCACTTTTGTATGACCATGGATACCAAACCCGAGATCCTAGAACCTTCCAAAATGTCTCAAATTGAAGCTTGTCAATTCCCCTTCTGACCTCAATAAAGTAAAATTCGATTGCATCTGACCTTGAAGCCCTGTATAGCTTTGAACGTAGTTGTGTCAGTGAGCTGAAATCAACTGAGATGAGGTAAACTAAACGACTCAAGGGTCGTTTTATAGGGTACTATGTATGCCTATCAATCCGGGGGTTGTTTGGTGCTGCCACAGGAATTGCAGGATTATATCCAGGAGAGCAAAAAGTTCAAAACTCTTTGAAATATTCTTGATATAACTTACAGAATTAAAAAAGTATTATTGAAAACGCGAATGTGGTATTATAATTAAAAAAATTTGCGATAATTATTAGACTTAATTTTTGCTAATAAATGTGCTGATTATCACTAAATAACTACTAGAGTAATTGTCTTCTTCCATTTTTAATTCAAGAACATGTTTACTTCTATTTTTACTTTGAAATAAAAATTTGTTTATATTACCAATAAATTTGTTCAATTTTAATGAATATCGATGAGACTTAAACGCAAATTTTTGAAGTAATTATACAATTTTAGTCTTGATCACTTTTCTACTGAAAAATTATTGAAATATAGATGGCACTTCAGTAAATATTTACGGATTTGAATTGAGAAAGAAGAGGGGTTGTTGGAAACTATAAATGATAGAGTAAAACACGAATATGGTGAATACATTTTTTCTACTTTTCTATTTATTATGAAAATATAATACAAAACATCCTATGTTGTATTACATAGATAACAATGCTCAATTAACTTTTTTCATCTTTTGTCATAACATTACCATCCAACACTATCTGAATCATGTCGAGATAGGTAAAGTCGCTTTGGAGGAAAGGCCCGATATACAGAGAGATAGATCATTACAGACAAGAGATACAAGACTGAAATAAATCAAACCAGTTTTTTGATAGTGTTTTCTTATCACCTTTCAACTTTTCACGCAAAAACTTCCTCAAATGTCAGCAAAAGCATTCGCAATACTAAACTTTTTTGTGTAATAGAGTCGTCATACAATGGAGTTTTGTATTAGTTCTAAATTACAAATTAATATAAACGTATGTAAATATCATTAGTAATAAATGAATTCCTCGTTAGCAAGGAATAGAAGCTAAAAGTTAATCATCTAGCGTCACTAACATTTTTTTTCACACAATGCTACAAATACGTCCTCTACGTCTTTTCAAAATGGCGCGCATGACCAGTTGAACGATCGGTCCGTTTTCGCAATTTGCAAAATTAAAAAATTCAAGGAAAAGTGAAAAGATCTGTAACATTAAGTTCTAAAATTTTATCACCGAGTGTCGTTTTTTATAGATGACACTTTTCAGAGAAATTTGAGATGAGAGTTTTAGAGAAGTTTTGGAAATTCAAAAGTTTCGCCCTATCGTTGCTGTGTCTTGGGCGCCGAATGAAATAATCTAATCATTAGCACTCTACTTTTTTTTAGTCTATATTTATATCACTACCTTTTAGGCGAACTTCATGCGACTCGGACTTTCTTTATTTGCACTCACTCACACTTATGACTATTCTCTCAAGTATTTTGAGCAAAAGAGTTTGAAGTACAGAAGAATATAGAATATGATTCTTTTTGAATCATAAAATAGATCTGAAATCAGAAAAAGGATCAAAAGTCCGAGCCGAATTCGGAGATCGTACTTAGGCATTAATAGTGTCTAGTGTCCTCTACGTAAATGCTAATTGCAAATACATCAGTTAGCACTACGGTTAGAATAAGTTTTATATAGGTTGTCTTCACACAAAAAATATGATCATGACCATTTCATATAGTAACATCATTCGGCCAAAAAGTCATATTTTCTGTCCAAAAAGTATGCATTAATTTTTTGTAAACTATCCCAAAGACCTTCGAAGAAGAGAAATCTCGTAAAGTATCACATTATACATTGAGAAAGAAGTTTTTAGACCTATTTACATGTCAGAAAATTCGATGTATAATTTATTGATACACTGGTCAAACGTTGTTATTCCATCTCTGGGACTTGATGTTATATATGTGTGTGAAAAGCTTCAGCTCGTGGAATCAAATCTTATACTAGGTCTTCGTTTAATACTTTACCTTTAGTACCTTTAACAGTTTACCTCATGGTTTACCTTCATCGTTAAATCTGATTCTTTATCAGTTATACCTAATTTTTAAATCTATATTGCTCTTTGTATTGTATCGGCTCAGCCCTACTTATTCATGCATATTGTTACCTTTTTTATTTAAACTGTAAATACGAGTTTCATTCCTGTGAAAATACAACGCATAATACATTGTCAATGGATGGTTGGGTAATGATGATATATTTTATAATGTATCGTCATAACCCAATCATTCATAATACACTTCTTCTCGTTAATATACATATATAAGATACATGTATATATGTATGTATATATATATATATATATAATTTTTCATCGTTTTGCACATATTTATATATGTATATATGGTAAATCGATTTCTCGTTCAATATCATATATATTTATTTAAGTATTCTCTATAAATATAGTTAACTTCACATCTGCCGTACCGCATTCGTGTCGCTTATATATATATACAT
>CAKNXH010002295.1:246171-315330 GCA_932178445.1 Andricus quercusramuli
CATTTTTTCAATTGTAATTTTTCAATTGTAATTGTCGTGTATATTCGTCACTCTAAGACGAAATTCGTTTCTCGGCGCACTACAAAACTAAAGTTATATTAATTACAATAGCATTCGTAACGGAGAACCACGTCCGGACTTCATGGGCCTTAAAATTTATTTTTTATCAATAATGCAACATTTTCGACTCTCGACTATATCGGTAATTAATTATTACATGTCAGAGATACTCTAATTATAATAATTTCTAATACGCTCTATTTAATTTTTTATACCTTTAAGATTAAAATCGATGTTATTGATTTTGAATAGCAGTTGGATATTCAATTGGAACAGTATTCTGTAAATATCAGTCTGGGATGAACGCCAGAGATGGGGTATCACAATGCGTGCCATTTTTTATAACACATCCGTGAGACGTACATTTCCTGAGAAAGATTCACTGAATCTTGAGAAATGTTATTTGCAAAGATATTCTTTCACAAAATTAAAACATTTCTCGGAATGTGTCTTTTTTTAATTGATGGCTATTCCCTCCATATCTTGGCCTTTATCTTATTATTTACTTTTTAGTCGTTGCTCGAAATTTCTGTCACATGTCAAATGACACTTTGTCCCTTTGTCCCGTTTAATTGATTTGAAATCAGTGGAATGAGGTGTTAGGCTACTAGAATAATATTGGAATGTAGGCACTTTTTGCACATGTAATGTATTCACAAATGTTCGTCGATATCTTTCATGAATATTCTGGTGATTTTTTTAGTTCATATTTCATCATTTTATTCTTTATCCAATTCTTTTTTCGAGAGTAATTCTTCTCACTAATATTCCATGATGATTTGATTGACACTGAGGAATTATTTAATACTAGAGATGAAGGCCAAGGGATTTTTGGGACAAAGGCGTTTCTTCAATGCTGATGACATGAATTCAAAATCAGGGTTAGAATTGGAATGGCCATTATTGACATAAAATTTAACAAAGATGTCAACGTTCACTTAAATAAAAACCAGGCACAAAAATCAACTTGACAAAAAGAAAAAAATAACTTTTATAAGATTCTCATTTCGTGTTAAATTTTAGTCCTGAGCAGGCTTTAAATATACCTGTCATGGTTCAAAATCTTTTAGCTAGGATACAAAATAACCATATTTTGGTACAAGTTGAACTGGAATGAGGATCAAAATTAGCCACAATTTAATTCAAAATGAATCGAATTTGAGATCAAAATGACATTCGGCAGTTACAAATTAATATCGGCTATCGATTTAAAGTGACCCAACGATTTTCAGGATGTACCAAAATTTTAGTTTAAACTTACTCAACCGCAGGTCCATATAACCCCAATTATGTTTCCAAATGACCCAAGTACATTTGGAATGAACTGAAATTTGGTTGATTTGATTGCCGACTAGTTTACATAAACCGTACTTTGGTTCAAAATGACTGTATGCAGTTCCAGTTAATCTGGGATAAGTATTAAAATAAAACGCCTTTTTCAGATCCAACTTGTGTTACAAAATAATCTTATTTTCACTAAAAAAAAGACACAGGCAAGGTTCGTAATAAGACGCATTTCACATAAAATGACTTCTAACAGATTTCGATTTAAAGCGACTCAGTAGGAGTAAAATGAATGAAGTTTGGTTCAAAATGACCCAACCAAGATTATTCTAAACCAAACTTATGTTGAAAATCGCCTAGTTAGGATGAAAAATAACCAAATTTTGGTTGAAGTTAAGCTAAATTGTGAACCGCGTTTTGATTCAAAGTGAATCGAATTTTAGATCAAAATTCTCATCGCCGATTAAGAAATAATCTGTTTTTTATCGAAAGTGACCCAAAGACGTTTAGGATGAACCAAAATATTAGTTTGAAATTATATAGTCAGGTTAATGAGAACCCAAATCATCGTTCAAAAAGTCCCAACTATGCTTACAATGAACTGATATTTGGTTAATTTAACTGCAGGCGGGTTTACATTAACTGTCATTTGGTTCAAAACAGCTGAATTTAGTTCCAACCGATCTTGTTCAAAACGACCCAGTCGTTTTAACATAAAGTCGTTTAAAAATAAATAGGTTCGTAATAAAATAAATTGTTGTTCCGAAGAACCCAATAAGGTTTAAAATTGCTCGGATTTTGTTTCAAAATGATCGGACCAGCTTCGTAATGATGCAAATTTCACGTGAAATCACTTGAAACGGATTATGGTCCAAAACGAACCTCTAGGAGTGAAATAAACTAAGTTTGGTTCCAATTGACCCAAACAGGTTCACAATAAATCAAGTTTCGGTTCCAAATGTTAAATGCAACTTTAAAATTATCCGGCTTTTGGTTAAAAACGAAAAACTAAAATAATAGTAATCAATTTACAGTGAACCGCATTGTGTTACAGATTCTATATTGGTTCAAAATATTAGGTTGAACAAAAATCCGATTCATCATTTAAAAAAATTAGTTTCTACTTAAAGTAACGCTGATCTTTGTTCATCGACTGAATAAAATTCTAATAACTGAGAGAAAATGCATTGAATAATTAAATTTTTCTCCGTGTGATATTGAGCAGCAATATGCAACATTGTTGATAACGATATAAAAGAATATTATGTCAGCGAAGGCAATGCACGAAACACGGAATGGTAACATCCGCATGATTTACATCGGTCTGTTGGGCAGGATGATTTGCATATGTGCCCGTTATGAAGTAGTTCGAAGCACGCTCGGTACAGCTAGTATGTACCCAGAGAAGATCAGAGCAACGTCTCCAACTCAAGTATGCTAAGATGAAAGTTCTCAAACCTTCTTCTTAGCAATTTCGGATTCAAATTTAGTGCCATATCTACATTTATGTATTCAGAACACGCCTTCCTGGGTTAATTGAAAGTCGCAAGACTCTAGACTTAAATTTTTGGACTATATACTCTTTCGAGTTTGTACTCTTTAGATTTTATATCTCTGATTTCAGAAATTTGCAAAATACAGTATCCAGTTAGGGACACGAATCATTTATTATATCGATCGTAATTCAGAATGAGTTTCCGTTCTCTCTCGTTTTTCTAATTTCTTTTCCTGAATTGTCCCTGGGTACACATCTGCAACGCGAGGTGTGAAACGATTGAGTTTCACGAGTCGTGATTCCTTTCTTTTTATTTCTCCTGTCGTTACACTTTCAACGATCAATAATGGTGGTCACGTGCCTCACACACCTATAACGATGCAGCATGACACATTTTGTATGCTACACTGTTGCTCTGCGCCTGGCCAAACCTATCGATTGTTTTTTCTCCGACAAAGCCTTTTTAAAGGATTGCCGATGAAAATTGACTGGATTTTATTCGACCTCAATTGCTTCCTCTCAGCTGAGGTTCGCAATCTCTCAAGAGCAGGAAGCACTTTAAATTCCAACAGCCGCGAAAATTGACGAGACATTATTGACATTAGACTTTATAAGCCTTACCATCCAGAAAATATTTAACTGACAACAATTTTCTTATTGTAATTGACTCGCATCATGCTACATTTTTCAAATCCAATTATTATGGTTATAGACAGGCCTGCGGTTGCATGGCCTACCCACTTATTTTCCAGAAGTAGAATGCATTACATTATTGTTGTGAATTTGTCGAGTTCAACAGTTTTTCCAGAATGAGAAAACTGTTCGTCGGGTTCGCAACTCACTGTTATGGTCGTTACATCACCCTGATGAAAAAATATGGTAGGAAATTTCAATGGATTTTAATGAATTTTGTAGAATTTCCAAATATTTTCTTCTGGATTTTAAAGGATTTCTAGAGAACTTGAAAAAATAAATGAAATGAAATAAATTGAAGGAATTGTTAGCGATTCCAAATATTTCAAGGAATTTCTCTGGATTTGAATGATTTCAAGGCAATTGACAGAATCGAAAAACTTTCAAACAAAATTAGGCTGAAAATTATTTCAGAATATTCCAAATAATTTGAATAAATTAAAAAAATTGCAATGGGTGTCAACGGATTTTTTAGAGTTTCCAAATATTTCGAGGAATTTAAAAGAATTTCGCCAAATTTAGAGGCTTGATAGGAACTCCAAGTATTTCAAAGTTTTCAAGAAATTTGAAAGAACTTCACAAGATTTAGGGATTTGATTAAAACTCCAAGTATTCCAAAGACGTTAGGAAATTTTACCAGTTTCAATTGATTTGTACAGAACTTTAGGAAATAAATTTAATTCGTTCTATTTTCAAGAGATTTTAAAAATATCTACAGATTTTCAACTATTTCTTGATAAGAAAATCATAATGGACCTATACTGACTTTCCTATAATATTTTTTCGAAAGGGTAGTTTGCAATTTTGTATGCAATTCGCTTTCGTTCCTTTCGTCGATATCAGTTTCTTATATTACTTAATTTATTATTCAATCCACTTATTTTTCGGCGATATCAGGCCTGGTTATAGGTGACATAAGCCTGATGTTATAGAGTTTGATTCATATTTTGCAAGATAAAGTAGGTAAATTAGGAGCAATTTGTCAACACGGCATTATACAAATTTTCCGTTGTATCTAGGATGCCAAAATGCAATTGAGGATCAGTTTGCGTCATCACGCCAGGTTGCGCAAAGCCCAAGGGAAATTAGAAAAGAACAGCCCCTCTGAGAATTTCGCAACCTGTTTCGCATTTGCCAACTGCTATTCTACCAACTGGAAAAGCAGCTGTATTATACTCTACCTCTATTTTTCGTTAAGTGATTAGCAACATGAAATGAATATATTCGCAGAAAAACAGTGTGCTTTTTTGTTGCAGCTCACAAGTTATGTTCTTGAAATAGGATTTTTTTCTTTCAAATTTAATAGGGGAAAGTGGGGTATGGTGTCAGTGCGGGGCACGGTGACTCTTGCTAATAATGCTTGTGTTTCTTGAGTTTTATATTATTTTTTTAAAAATAAAATAGCTTCCTTGAGTACCAAAGAAAGCTATGTTACGTACAAAAATTAATATGGAAATTAACAAAGACGAGCATTATTTGCAAGAGTCGCCATGCCCCGCACTGACACCATACCCCACTTTCCCCTACTTCAAGTGTAAAACTGTAACCTGAACATAGCTGCAGTTTACTTCCCCGTAGTCTCATTTTTGTGGCAACTCAAAACAGCACTGAGTCCTACTTTTGAGGATCGACGTTTTTTGTGTTTCAGATTATATTTTATTTGACACGTGTGTGAATACGGCCGTTTCTCATGTCTGTGGAGCGAACCTGAATACGCCTTTTCAGCTCATAGCTTTGTGATGGCTATTTTATATCTATGACATAATAATTTTTGATGGTATAGTTAAACATAGCCGTTACATACCTATGACCTTGAAAAGCGGCACTTAAGGTTGGCTCCACAGGAATGAAAAATAAGGCCATATCCATGCATTTTTTAAATAAAATATTGATGGGCTAAAGTATGTTTTCAGTACTAGTCTTCTGCTCGCACAGTCGGCTGCTGCTCGTGCTTGCTCGTCTACTACTCGTACTGAAGACACACACTCTTCAATAGAGTCTCTCTTCTCCCCCTTGTTGCATAACATACTATTACATATTTAAATCTTTCTGTTTTGTTTATGTCTGCCTATTCAATTTCTCACCGATATTTAATGAATACTGTACCGTATAACTACCATTACATTAGTAGCCTCGCAATTCTGATACTCATAAACACGAGTATAACCTAGGTACTTGATTTATCATTAGTCATTATGTTTTTAAAAAAGCCTCAATATGCTTTAACTATATACATGGCCTTTGATAACATCAGAAACTTTAGTGTGCGTTTATTAATAATGATAGGAAAGGTTCCTAGGTCTTCTATTTATGTAATAGGGTAATCCGCGAATCTCACTTATTGCCCTGAAAAAAACCTGCTTTTCTTACAAGAATTAAAAATGATTTAGAGCGATTTTTTTACTTTTTCAAATTATTTATATAGTTTTTCATTGATTCTAATGCAATTTCTAATGATGCCTATTGTTTATTATTTCCAATTTGAAATGCCATTTTTTGTCAAATTTTTCGTTGTTAGTAACAGCTTAAAAAAAACTCGTACGTTATATTTATATAGTTATAGCTTCTGTGCGATACATATATCTACCAGCCATGAATAATACATTATACGTCGCAGCAAGAAATTCCCAATTTTCGCGCGAGGTAATCTGTTCCCCCTTCCCTCGACTTTCAAATTATTACCAGCCAGTTCGCAAAAGTTATTCGGATCAAGAAAATATTAAGAACTTTTCAAATTTTTGTTGTACTATTCAAAATGATTCAGTCCGATTAATTTATGGGAATTTGGAAAATGAAATTCTTTGAAACATTTTTTATTATTTAAATAGAAAATAATTGTTGTAAAATGTTTCTTCTGCTGTAGAATCTAGTTTCGAAAAGGAGGTGGAAAGGAAAATGAAAATAAATGGGTTTGCACTTTCAGGACTTCATTCAAACTAATTTGGAAAAAACGATGGGCCACGTTAATATATCATATCAGCACTCTTACCTCCGGGGAAAATTTCCAAACCCAGTCTAAGCATGAAGGATGATGAGAACAAACAGGTGACACGATATTTCTCAGGAATACGAAATTTAACCTTAATTCTCTCAGTTTTGAACCGAAAGAATGATAAGAATTACGTATACTTTTCAGAAGAGGAATTCTAGAAGAAACTTTAACAGAAAAAAAATTTCGTTAGAATTCAAGTTCCAAAGAATACATAACATTTGAAATTGTTCATTTTTAAACATTTCGGACTGAAGGTTTCTCTATTTCTGAATACTGGAAACATAGGTTTCTTAATTACAATTTTTCTATCAATTTAATAAACTGTTTATTTTTTCAATCAACAAATTAACTTTCAATTTTATGGCGCTTCAAGTTTTAGATTTTTCCGTTTTTAGTTATGAAGCTTTTGATAAATTTATAATGCTTAACACATTTCATGAATCGTCTTTATATGAGATCCGATTTTGGAAGCTTTCAATTTTAGATTTACAAATTTCAATATCTTAATTGAAACTATTTTAATTTTTATGATTATACCTTGAAAATTGTCCAATTGTATTTTTGACTCTTGGAAATAAATTTTTTGGAATTTTTAACTATGACAAATATAATTTGTGTTAGTTTTAACTCTTATTAACTTGTTTTATTGATTAAAAATTGTTTATTTTGAATTTATAACATTTCCGAATTGTGGATATTGAGTTTCCAATATCAGAAAGTTAAATTTCTAAGTTCTCTAAATAAAAATCGTTCACCTATGTATGCTCCAAAGTTCAATTTTCAATGCTTTCTGTTAAAAAAATTTAAACTGTTAGTATGTACAACAAATTGAATATTTTATGGAATTTATGTTAGAAGATTTTGAAGTACCTATTCGTGTTTTTGAAATATGTGTAATCTGAAACCGCTCTAACAATAAATTATTTATTTTGCAATACTTTAAATTTAGTTTTTAAAAAATTGGGTCCACTAAAAAAATTGAATTTTTCACTGCAGAAAGTTTACAAAGTGAAATTTTCGGGAATCATATTGTCTTCATTTGGAATGAATCCAATTGAAATCTGGCATTTTATAATTAGAAAGTGTCCAATTTTTCACCTAATTCCCAGTTTGTATCATTTACAGTTTATAAATTTTACATTGTTCAATTAAAAATTAAAAATTTTTAAATTTAAACTTTAAAGTACCCGAATAGCTCCCCGATAATTTTCTGCACGGGGCCCATCTATAACTTATAATTGAGAAGTAAGTGAACAAAACGTGATAAATCCGTTTTTGGAAAAAATTGAGATAATTATTATTTCTCTATGTTTAGAATATCATCAATTCGATTTTCAACGTGTTTCAACGTGTATCTATATCAAATAAAATGAATTAAACAAAAAATTCAATTTCTTTTCACAGAATATTTAACCGAAAAAAGCTGGTAACTCTTTTCAGGAAGTTTGAGAAGATTAAGTCATGATTTAATAATGAAACAACTGGAAATCGAAAGTCTTACGAAAAGTGGGTATGATCACGTAATAGCAAAACGTAAGAGTTGTTCCGGTACCGGAAGGAATCGGTCTGACGGCCACAGCGATAAGCATCCGAATAACTTTTACTCATCGGTTTGTCTTCCTGAGCTATGCAAAAAAGTATACGAGCATAAGGCGATTACAGAATACAATGTATGCGTAAATATTACAACTCACTATTCTTAATGCGCAGAAAGGAAAAGCTCTTCAATTTAATGATTAATGCTGTAATTTATAATGTAACCTCGGTATATATAGTCTCGGCAATTATGTATTTTGCTCTCTGACTCAACGAGCGATATTTCACTAACGTCAAGTGAGGCGCGCAGCTTCCTACAATGCGAAGCCGATAAACATTATGGGCGTTTTACGTTAAACCCGTCTATAATTTATAAAACCTATGGCGATTCTTTTCATCGAGCGGGTAACTATCATTAAATCTAGATTATGAATCTAGACTTTATTTGCACGTATCTGGACGAAAAACTGTTTATTTGTATTCTGTATAAAAGATTTGTAATTAGCGGTTATATTAATGCTAATTTGGCAAATAACTCGCTTCTATCAATGATAAAATAGTAGAAAGTTTTTTAAAAATCTATTTTAATCTACAGTTGTATTCGTCAGTAAATATTGGTAACAGGAATCTGTGTCCATAATGCATCCTGTCCATTAGGGGGACCCTCAAATACGTCGTTAAATTGGTTTTCAAAATTCTTTTGCTACCAGGAGTAGGTTTTGTTTCAAGATAAGCAAGTTTCGTTTTGGAAATTATGCAATAGTCAGTGAGAACCGAAATTTGAAAAAATCCAAAATGGCGGCTGGTTCGAATTTAAGAAAGATGAATAAATTCAGCCTTTTTCAACGGAATCCTCTATTATGGCGAGTGGTTCGAATTTAAGAAAGATCTAGTAATCAGTGACAGTCAATATTTTGAAATAATACAATATGACTACTGGTCGGCGATAGATACTGTTGCCAAATGTTCTTAATCAGGGTGAAGTTTTATAATAAAAGTGAAGATATCGTTGAATTTTCAATTTTATCTCAAACCGTCATGTTGGATTTGTTTCCAAATTGTGACTGTCACGCACTACTTCACAGTTTTTGAACATAAATTTAACATCTTGCTAAGCTTGAGAGGTCCGTTGAAAAATGAAGTAATTAAACTACTATTAAACTATTTAAAACTATATATATGATATATAGCTACTATTACACTATCAAATTGAATTATTTTTTCAACTTCTATGGGTGAATTCTAAACGATTTGACTAAAATTTGAATTACATGACTTTTTTGGCTATTGAAACGAATCCCGCTCCTGGGTGTTACATAAGATATCAAATTTCGAGATTTGTTTGTTAAAAATAATTGTTTTTGAAATATACAAAGAGTTTATGCTGCAAAACGTTACAAAGCTTTCAAATAAATACTAGATATTCTAATAATTTAATTAAAATGTCAATTATAGATTATATTACGAAAACTTAAATTGATCAATTCGACTTATTCGCCAAAATCACTGAATAATCAAACTTTCAATCCAGATAAAAGCTTTGATATATTTTGGTCAATCGTGAAACTTTTCTAATATTGAATATACAACTGATTACTGAGTCTATGTACATTCTTAAATTTGTAATTCAAACATAAGATTATACTGCTGTATATCTCTACAGATCGTTCTTTAAGTCTCGTGTTCTTAAAAAAGCGCATTTTAGTTTCAATCGATTTGACTAACCTTCTCTTTAGTGATTTTCAATTAACTATCAGTATTCAATCATTACTCACTGTATATTCATTCAATAATTGTAAGTCTTATTTTTACTGCTTCATCACTATTCGATCGTAATAATTACCGACAAGCAGGTGGCAAATGAAAACGTTCCCCCGTTAAAAATACATCAGTCTGACGATATTCTCGTCGAGTATTTTTTGGTTTATTCAAGATCTCGCAATGAAGAGATACCGATTTTCTCGTCAGTTTCTCCTATTAGAGAATTTAGCAGATGAGTGGGTCTCTTGTAAAGAATCCTGTTACCGACATTTGAAAACTTTAGATGGTTCATGTCCGCACTGAATTCAGAAGAATTAGCTCGGACGCGAACCATTTAATGATCTGAATTGGCGGTAAATGTCTATAATAGGAAACTTCAGGTAGAGAAAATGTATCTTATGATAAAATGTATCTTCGAAGAGACATTTGTGAAGTTGGTTCGAGATTCCGACGAGTTCTCAGCTGTGCGAATTTCAATATATTTAAGTGATCTTAAATTGGGTCTAACTGGTTTTCAAAATTCACCAAGCAAAATTCTAGAAATTAATCTAGAATATTCCATGACATTATTATAGAATTTAGAGTGGCTTTTGAAAGTAACCAGATGTAAAGACACTCGATAGAATTAGAGAGTAGTGTATTGGCTACCGAATCTCGAGCACAAGAAGAACAAAATTAAAATAATTATTATTCATTCATCTTTAATGATTATATTCAATTTTCAAGACACTTAACATAATTTTTCAATTTTTGACCATTTTTTTGGAAAATCTAATAATGCTCTTTCATTGGTCGAGAAATAGGAGCCGAAAGTCGAAAGTCGCGAAGGGGAAGATAGAGAAGCTTCTTCAATTCTAGCCCATAAAAGTCTCGCTTAAAAATCTTATGACTCTAAGGATATATACGATGCTTCTCTAAAGCTTACAGGAAGTATGTAGTTTTAGACTCTACGATGTATAGGGAGTAATATCGTAGTTAGTGAGTAGATAGAGTAAATATCGTACGATACAAGAGCGAAAAAGGGGAGAAAGAAAATTTTGAAAAAAGGGCGTAGTTTATAGGCAGTCGATATCCGAAAGATAAACTATTATGGTCGTTTAATAGTCTTTTACCGGCAATGAATCCACACCCTATTGAACTTGTCACCATTTTCCTAGATTCATATCCATTTTACCAAACAAAAACTCTACAAACATTAAGACAGAGTCGTTGATTTCTAAATTATTTTTCTCATTCTAGCAGGCTCTCTGATTTCTAGTAGCTGGAGATAGATCACGACTGTATGATGATGATGATTATTATTATTATTGTACCACCCACTTTATGGGATTGATTTCGTTTTAGTTTTAGAAAGAAAGTAGCAGAGAGAAAGAGGGGTGAAAGCGTAGTGCTTTACAAACGGGAATTAAGTAATCAGTTCAATTAATAATTTTCGACTGAGGGCTTATCGACATTGAAGAGTTTGACACTCTATTCCTTTTAAATAAAAAAAGCTCTAAATTGAAGCTTTAAAAAGTAAAAGATCTCAAAGTTGCGGCATAAAAAATTATACAATTTCAAATATTAATTCTCGTGAAATAAAAAGTCCAAAGTAGTGAAGAATCTAAGATTCAATATTTAAATGTTGAATCATGGAACATTTAAATCTAAAAGATTTCTAAAATTAAGTAAAATATTAAAATTGAAATTTTTATATTTCTACAATATTTAATAGAAATTGTTGACAATTCACAATTTCAGATGCAAACAAAATTTAAAATTTAACAATTAGATGATAACCCGTTTGTAATTAAAAAATTCTAAACAGAAGATTTTCAGTAAGAATATTCATAAAATTCACAACTAAGATGTTCAAATTTGAAAAATTTTAATTTAGTTCAAGTTTTCAAGATTTTATAGATGCTACAATTTTATATTGACAAAAAACAAACGATTTTACCTTTTATCCTATGAATTTTGAATCGATCGAAGAATAAAATAGAGAACTTCATCTTAAAATATTCAAAAATGGCTGATTTAAATTGTCAGTCGATCGAAACGTAATCATTCAAAAACGTCAATTTGACACTTCAATTTGGAATTGATTTGTCATTATAAAAAAACCTTAATGTTTCAAACTTTAGAAGAATGAAAAGTAGAATTTTAAAATAAATTTACAACAATTTTACAGTTTCTAAATTGTGTTTAATAAATCTAAAAAAGTAGTATCTTCAATTTCCGTTTGCACAGATATAGGAATAGCAAGGATTGCGAGTGGAGGCTGAAAATTTTGATCACGTGTAACTTAAAAAGCAGACGACGATGATAAATATTCTAAAGGCATCCAAGCAACGATTGGTCATCAATCCTTCTAGACCTCTAATTTCATTATTTTATCTTTTATTTTCCCATCGTTCTTTTACTTCTCTATCAATAATAAATATTTCATCGACTTTTTAATTGTTGTTCATCTACTTTGTACATACTTGTTGAGCAGCTCTAGTCATGTGGAATCTTTTTTTTTTAATTAAAATGTTTCAACCGCATATTTTTACAGAATTGAGCTTGAATCGCTCGATCCGTGAGGTTCCGAAAGGCAATTATGAGAATAATAATTATAATAAAATATTACTACTATATTATAAGCATCCTCTCGCAATTAATAAAATGGTTCTGTATGAGCAATTATAAAATTTGATCAGTTATATCAATTATCAAACTCTCTCACTGAAAATATGAGAAACCTGATTTTCATCTCTAGTGTTCGCTTTTTGATTAAAGCTAGCTTCACTAATATTTTAGCGGATTAACGAACTGTCCAAAACGAGGACAAAAAAATCGAAAGTCCTTCTCGTATTTTTCATTAAATTACGTATGTCTTCTTTTTAAAAATAATTATCGACCATTTGGTCCGTTTATCTCTCTTTCATCGACAGTGGATTTCGCGTAAAAAATTTCAAAATTAACACCTCACTGCTTATGGATTCGATCGTTGCATCAAATCGTTATATTAGTACAATAATAATAAAATAATAATGAAATAATAATTGTAATGGTAATGATAATAACGATGATGAAATAATATCGACACATTGATTTTATAAATAATAATCTACATGATGAAAATATAATACACGCAAAACGACGTGAATAATAATAATACAAATAAATAGTGTATAATAAATAAATACTGATGATTAAAAATAAATACTAATAAATACAAAATTCTCCCTGATAAATTACCATCAAAATGACGCCAATTTTCAAATCCTACTTTAAAAATAATAATCGAAGATTGCAATCTATTGCTTATCGCGATTTCACTACATTTCGAGTATAATAATACAGCATTACAAGCTATTCCAGCTTTTTAAATCGCGATTTTTCTCATTCTCACTTTTTTTTCTCTTTCTCTCGAGCGGCGCGATTAAATAAAAAACACGGCCTCAGGGCATACAACAACTTGTTCACAGGAGTCTCGGAATCACTTTTAAAAAAATATTTACTCTCGCTTATTATTCGTAACAATTCGCATGGATAATATAAACACAGTTATTTTTCGACATAGAAGGCAAGATCAAACTTTATGTTCGACTTAGGATTCAAATTTTTTGTACTTCTAAGGATCTAAGACAAATTTGAGTAAAAGGTAGTTTCACAATTTTGAGCACGTTAAAAAAACTATCAAAATTTGATGCTTGACTAGATTCTGATAGTTTCTTTTGAGTATTATTTCGTTACAACACATTGACATAGAAATTTATCACAAATGTAATGCCCTACAACTACGTCGGTATATTGTGAATATAATTGAACATCACAAAATTGTATCCAGTATAACAATATTAATTAGAATCAGTGCTAATGTCGTACTACGCTATTTTAATGTTAATATAATTTGGTGTTCTTCTTAGTCTATAAAACGTGTTAATGAATTGATTCCGAGACTCCTAGGTGATTGCTTGGTATAAAAAGAATATAAACAATAACAAAAATCTAAGTATAAGGGAAATTAAATACGTATCGCGGCGAATAATTTACTTATACTGTACATAGAGTGATATTATCTTTTTTGGCTGAGCTATTAGCTTTATGAAAGTTTGGTTATAGGAGATCACTGTGAGATCATTGTTGCTTTTAGCAACTTGGTGCGATCTCGAAGCTTCAACGATTTAAGATAGCGATTACACTTCCCTCTGCGCAGCTCAAACAATTTATTGTGCTTGAAATTCATTAATTTTTTTTTTAGTTTTAATCAGGGTTGCTACACTTCTGAAAATTTTTTAAATCGTAAAAGAGACAGGAAAATTTTAATCGTTTTTTCAATTTATCATTTATATACTTTTACCAATTTAAAAATGTTATAATTATAATTTTTCGTTTTTTAGAGATAAAAATTCGAAAACATTAACTTGTGACTATAAAAATTCGGAAGCGCTAGAAACGTAAAGCGCTTAGATTTATATTCTTAGTATATGTTTACATCTTTCATTGAACAGCCACATTTTAGTATAAAATTGTTTACATTTAGAAAATTTTATTTTTGATACAAAATTTCCAAATTGGAAAAAAAATATCAAAGTTCAAACATTTTCTAATTTAAAAGTATCAAAATTTAAAAAATTCTAAACTTAAGGTTTCAAAATATTGAATCATTGGTTAAAATGAAATTCTAAATCTCTTGAAATTGGAAAATTTGTTTTGTGAGACACAGATTCCTGTTACCGACATTTATCGACATCTAGGGTATTCGAGGGTTAGTGACGGTGATAACTTAACTTTGAAAGGTTCCGTGTGTTTGTAAAAAAGACAATTCTTTTTTTTTTCATTTTTTGTCAATTCACAAGTATAAATTTGTAATTAAGAATATTTTAAATTCCGAGCGATTAGATCAGAAAACTTTTTTTAAAATAAGAAAGCTGTTTTGAATTTAAAAATTGAACAGTTTATTACAAATGAGTATTACTCGAGCAAAATGATTTCTTCTCTAAAAATTATTTTAAATGTTACATTTTTTTAATTAAATTTGCGAATTTTTATTTTTGAAGTATACTAGTATGCAAAAACGTTTCGAATAGTCTAAATAGTGGATGAGAAATTGATGTTAGTTATTAATTAAGTATGTAATAGGAGAATAATTCTGAAATAGAATTTCTTACTTTATATTGTATAAGATTTTGAAATATCAGAAAGTTATGACCTTGAAAACCTTCAATTCAAAATACGAACAGTTTGGAATGAGAAAATTGAAGTGATTGAAAATTTTTATAATTTATGAAATTGTAAACATGTTTTAAATAGATTTAATTTTAGTAAAAATTTGTGGTAAAATCTATAATCGAAGATTATTTTTTAAGTTGAATTATTAATTTAAACTTTCTTTTTGTACAAGATTATTCTTAATTTTTGCTGAAACAGTTTTGTTATCAAAAATAGTATATGAGAAAAAATGGTGAACGTATTTATGAATTAATTAAACAAATATCGTCGGCTAAAAATTCGAATTCAAATTCTTGAAAAAGGAATCCATGTCCAGTTATCGTATATCAAAAAATTCTCAACAAATTTTTAATTATGATGTCTCAATCAGATTTTCGTAGCAAGCCTGTTAATATATTGCACATAACAATTGCTAACTGATTTTCGATTACTCAGTCACTAAACTACTTCCGACTACTAAATTCACTTAAAACCCCTCTACTTTGTTCAATTATTGAACAATTTAATCTTTATAAGTAAATCTACGCAAATTAAGTAATTTCAAGTAACAATTATTTATAATAAGTGTTAATAATAAACTCTTCGAGCTGCGATCTAACAAAAATGTCAGAGGAATGCAAAACTCTTGAGTTTCTGCCGAAGCTAGTTAATAATTACCATTACATTATAATCGGAATATGTTCGATGTTCATACCTATTTTTATATAATTCGTTGTGTCGAAACATTGCTTTGACCGTACGTGTTTTGTCACCTCGTATTGCTTCCTAAAAAATATGTGGTATAACAATATATATTATTATTTATAAGCCCAATACTCTAAATTTTCATCTAATTGTAAATAATCGCGTGTACGTGTCGCCGATTAATCGCTCATTATGTGTTTATGTGTCTCTATGTCTCTATGCATGACTTATCTTTTATCCATCCAAAAACCACCAAGCGTTCGCTCATTTTGAAAATAAAACAACCTATATTTTTAATTTCTAATCAAAAATTATTCTCTCCCTGGATCCAATTGCAATTTTCAAAAATGGTCCAAAGCACAATCCCTGCCTCTAAAAACAAACGCTTGTCAGCTCTTGAGCGAATCGTCGTACTCGTAAGTGAGACAATGGATTAAATCCAGTTTCTCGAGGATCGCAACAAACAAACTCGAAAACAGAATGAAAATAGATACGACGATTCGTGAATTGGATCACGTGACTAGAAATCGTGCTATCATAATAGACTATCGTCTATAGTTTAATCGACTAGAATGACTAGACTGCAGTGTGGACGTCACCGTTCGACGTTTTCTGTTCACTTAAACATTACTGGACGTTTCTTTATAATTTAACGTTAAAGATAATCAATATAATCATCTCTTCTACTGGTACTGGCACTTTTCTAATTAATCTACGGCAAACCTTTCCCATATCAACGAGTATTCTTTACCCAGTGGACAGCTATCTCTCCATATCCGCTAGCTTTCAAGGGCTTCTTCATCATCTTCTTGATGCTACAATCCCCTGTTATTCTGAGCATTGCTGTTCCCATGTTGCTGGACATCATCTTCCCTTATACATGCAGATTCCAGATGTTTGTTCAAATAAGACTTGAGTGCAAAAGTCTTGTGGCAGCGAGAACACTCGTAGTTCTTATCAGATGAATGTGTCTGCATGTGAGCTCTGAGATTCGACCTATCTGCAAAAGCTTTGCCACAATGGGCACAACCATAGGGTTTTTCTCCTGTATGACTTCTCAGATGTCCTTGGAGCAACCAGGGCCTGGAGAACATCTTTCCACAAACCCCACAACTGTGTGCTAATTTGTGTGTAAGAACATGCATCGCCAAAGCTGGCATCGAGACATAGGCCTTCCCGCAGTGGATACACTTCTTGGCTGATTGAGAATCCAAACTTCTGTGTGTTTGCTTATGTCGGGACAAGTTCGATGAGGTAGCGTATTGCTTCCCACACTCAGTGCAGGTAAATTTAGCCCTCTCTGGTTGTGCAGCTTCCTTTTCGGGTACAGCAGCATTGCTTGATCTGCGTTTCGAACGCCCATCGGAAACAAAGAACGCTTCGTAGGTGTAGGCAACAGTTTTGTTGTTGGCAATGTTTTGGGAATTTTCAGCAGATGTGGGAGATTGTGGTTCGATTTGGTGGTCTTGATGACGGGGGGATAGACTTTGGGGGGGAATTGGTACGAGGACTGAAACAGGGATGGAGATTTGTGATGGGGTTGGGGGAGGGAGGGGATTTGGAGAAGGAAGTGAATTTGAAGATGAGTTTTGTAGATTTTGAGGTGAGGGGATGCCGGATGGGATAGTGTGTATAAAAACGGAATGGTTTGGAGCAGCTGGTGACGCGCTGAGATCAAGAATTGCTTGAGCTGCTGATAGGTCTTCTTCGGCAGATGTTCGAATTTCGGATGGTTGGAGGCTGTATGGACGATAGATGTCCTTCTTTTTTGGTGGAAGGGAAAGAGCTGTTCCGGTTGAGGTAAAACACATTGCGAAACTCTTTCGAGGTGGTAGTGTGAGAGATGTGGACACTGGATGCAGATTTGAGTTAAGCTGATGATCGCGGTGATGAGGTGGTGTTGGAGATGGAGCTACCGGCCTCGCCAATTCCGCGGCTGAACGAAGGGTGGCGTACTTTGGAGGCTCCTCGTGATTGATCCAGGCCTCGTGCGTGTAACCTGAAAAGGAAAGTTCACGTTAAGGTATGAGGTTAGTTGTAAAACGACCTATGTTGAGCAAGATGGGCTAAAATAAGATTCTGGGGCAGAGGGTTGAGATAGATCGCTCCTCAGGATGGCAGAATGGGTACAGTAATAATGTAGCTATAATGGTTGAGTAACAATCAAAACCGAAGGGTATAATTGAACTCATTTCAGATTACTTTCAGTATTTCAAGTTATTTTCTTTCTATTTTCCTATCTTTTTCTTTCATGGCAACTTCTTTTCTAGTTTCTAGTCTCTTCTCACGGCCTTTTGAAAATAAGCTATCCAATTGCAAGAAATGGGAAGACTTTCTTCGAATTGTTCTTTTTAAATAAAAGGTTCAAAAGGAATAGTCCAATTCTCGTTTATTGATATTGCTCAGGATTCGAGAATCAGTGTCTCCAGATTCTAAACTCTCTAGAAGCCACTGAACCAAAATCGAATTTAAATTTGGATCGCTTGAAAAAATAGCATAAGTTAACTAATATTTTTGAAGGTATATGCTTTTTTCAATTCGTAAAAGTAGGGGTGTGAGTCAACCGTCAAGCCGATAGAGGTCAACGAACCCCAAATGTCGCGAATGCACCTTTTGTGCCTGGCAGCCGTCTAAATGCACCCTATTTAAATTTTTGTCATACTAGGCTGATCCACCTGTATTAGGTAGCTCTCGATTATCACAATCAAATAGATTTATTTGCTTGCATATGGCACACCTTGTGTTCCCCTTTGAATTATTCTAATGACTAGATACTACTTTTTATTAAAATTCACTGATTTTAGGAAATTAAGTAATTTGGGGTGGTTGCACTAAGGAAGCAGATGTCTTTATTTCGTAGCTTACTCTAGGGTGTCATTTCGTATATTTCTAGATTATACAGCAAAACCATGATTATGAAAGCATATGAATCACCCTCAGTGGATAGAAGGGCGAGCCAGAATGATTTTAGGGACAGTCTCAGCTTCATGGTTTCGTAACCACGTTCAAAGTTGACACTAAATTCTACAATTCTAGATGTTATTGTATGTAGAAATTTAATTTGTAATTATCTTGTGTTAATAGGAATATATATATATATAATGAATACTGCAGAAGTGAATAATTTTTTTTGAAAATGGTGAATCTCTAATATAGTTTTGGATATGATAGGATCTAGTATCTTTGAAATCTAAGTTTTGTTGATTGGTTGAACTCAGGAAGGTATTCTTTTGGTAGGAAAGGAAAAAGTATGATAATGCCTGCGAGATTGACTGTCGCGTTTATTATCTCTCTTCAGGCATTTTCCCCCCAAGGCACTCTTGAATTCACCACTGGTTGCACGGTAATAGCAAGCTATATCTACATCATTTCCTGCAACGAACAGCAGCTGTTTGTGCCATGTGCGAGAATCACCACCATACGAAATGCGAAAAATACATGTGTACATGTCCAACATAATCTCTCTCTGTATCAGTTGCACATATTGCACCACACACCATTGACATTGGATAGTATAGTAAAATAACACCCAGGACGCTAATATCATGTTCAATAGCGTTAAGCATCATGTCGTATGATTTCAGTCAATCTGCCTTCCAGCAATTCACAATACTGAATCTAACATTTAGGATTCAACTTTCAAGCGTTTTGCTGTTATACATCTCCTGATTCCTTCATATTAGTGAGCATTTTAGAGTAAATTATAGGTAAATTTTAACTGACACACTTTTATGAAAGAAATTATATGTTGTGCCATCAGGAAGAAGTTACTATAGCAAACTAAGAAAAGAAAAAACATATTTATTCATTGAGTGTCAGATAGAAATACAAAATGAGCTTATCAGGTTACAAATTCACAAGCCAAATAATTATTTATAAAAATATTCATTTAGAATTTGATTAGCAATATATGTTATAATTTTGGGAAGTGAGAACATCTGCAGGTTAAGCGACTATGCTCAATTTTTAACTTCAGTGAATAAATGAAAGCCTTCAAGATAACAATTTAGTAAAACTGAATGTTTGAAATCTAAAGCATTAGTTTAGTTTATCATCAATTATTTTTGAATAAAACATAATTATAATTAAATTATATCAATTGTATTGAAAAAGACTAAAATGTTAACGTCGATTTATAATTTTCTAGATTGAAAAAAAACTTTATCCCAAAATCATCTTAATCATTCCTAATCCTGTTCACATATTACGTGACACTCTGAATGGTGGGGGTTCTGCCCTAACGTCAAAAAAATGTCACAGAGGAGGAAGGTCGCAAATGTTTTGCAACACGTGACGCTTCTCTGATCAAAAAATAAAATTTCATTCCCTGTGGAACATTGAAGCCAATAGTATCAACACCAAAAAATGAAGTAGTTTCAAACTTTCTAAGGCTTTCCTTCTGAATAATCTAAGTTAATTTTTAAGATACATCAATGTTCTCAAATGAAAATAAATTTCTAAAAAATTTTATTAAAACTATTCACATACGAATATCAAATACGTTTAATTCATTATTCATTTTACGATTGACGATTATATAAAATTGAATTTCTAGTTCGTATTCAAGAATGGGAGGGGTATATACATAAACCATTTATAAAATTTAACAATTCTGTCAATATTAGCATACCTCATTAATAAAGGTCTTCCGACTGGTAATTTAAAGATTAATTTACAAAAAATACTCTCCACAACATAAAAAATATATATAATTGAAAAATATTAATTAAAAATTAATAAATATTAAAAAATATATATAATACGATAATTTTATCATTGTCTTATCTTAAGAATCTATTATGTATCATTTACTAGACAAATAAAGCAACATTGTTTTAGTTATTATCATCTCCTTACAAATATTGTTTTTATTTGATTTATAAATGTAACGGAAAATTATAGAGAATGTTCGGTACTTTTGAGTAAAGTTATTCAATCTTTCTAAATTTACCCTAAAATTACGAAATTGCAACGACATTTTTTTTAATTCACCCGCACTGACAAAAAAGTGACGTAATATTTAGCTAAATGAACTGCACAAAACTTCAGTTACTCAGAACGTTAAATTTTGTTACAAGTTTCAGAATTTTTCAGATACAAAAATTCAGTAATTTGTAACTGAATTTTCTGAAATAAATCTTGAAACTTACAAGAAAGTAACTTAATTCTTCTATGATCTCATCTTTCATATACTAAGCCAAGCGGTGCACACCGGAACACATTTCCCTGACTTTGTAGTCAATTTTCACTTATAATAATTAATTCCATTCACTTTTTCTCTGTATTCGATCAAATATTTTTATATTCAAAAATAGGCTGCACATTAACAAAATAAAATACTTTTATACTAGATACTGATGAAAAGTACTTTTATATACGGGCCCTCCATATATGAACCCCCAAGGTGACGTCACAAATACCCCCGCCCCCTGAGTCTAAATTTTTCATTCGATAAACGCTTAAAATAATAAACAAATGTTACAAACATAATATTTCAACAGAAAACCTGCAAAAATTAATTATCAGCCAAATGATCTAATATTAAAACAGAAAAGATTAAACTTCGACCCGAAACAGTTATTTTCCAAACCAAATAGTTGAATTTTCGAGCCAAAAAGACGAATTTTTTAGAAGACAGTTGGGTAGAAAGGAGTTCTACTTTCAACAAAGCAGTTGAAGTTTCAACTAAATACACACCAGGAAGAATTTATTAGTTGAATTTTCAAATGAAAACTATCCATTGTCAATGAAAACTAGAAGAGTTAAATTTTCAGTTGCAAAAAATTAGTTTTCAGCCAAAAAATCGAATTAGAAAAAAGTTGAATCTTCAACCAAATAGGGGAATTTTCTATGAAAAAAGATTAATTCTGAACAATAAATATAATAGCTGACTTTTTAATTGAAAGGATTTAACTTTCATAAAAAAAAAAAGTTGGATTTTGGAAAAAAGCGAAAGAAAGGGGTATTTTCTTGAAGCCAGAAGGAAAAAAGAGGAATTCGTTAAAAAAGGGGGGAGGGGGTAGAGAAGGGAAAAGGAGGAATGAGTGTTTCTATTTTTTTAAGCATTACAAAAAAGTGTTATTCAAATTCATATTTAATATGTTTGTTTGTACATCTGCACTTCTCCCCTTCTACGCCACAACACGTCACAAAACCTGTTAACCCCCGCCCCAAATAGTGTGACGTAGTTTTTGAACGGCCCCAACATGGATAAATTCAGCCTATTGAAATGATTAAGGTCAAAACTTCTAGTTATAAAAAATAGTAGATAAGTTGGAGCGTTCCTAATGAAAGATTCTTGTTACTCAAACTTTTAATTCATCAATTAATTAAATAAAGCTTGTCGATAATACTTCCTTAACTTGAATCAGTGAGAAGTACGTCACTTTTTTAAGTCAGTTATAAGTATTTTCATGATTATTCAGTAAAAACTCACTGAATAATCAGTAAACTTCACTGATTAAATCAGTGACAATTCTCAATAATTTTACTCAGTGACCTAGTTGCCACTGATTCATATTTATAGGGTGTACCTATTCCTTTAGAAAGAAAATATTTACTTGAAGAAATGGTTCTTCAGCTTCACTCTTATTCCTATATAAAAAGGTTGTTTATGTGTAGTTAAGAACTTGAGATACATTCTCTACTTTTGGCTTCAAATGTTTTCATTTGTACTCGATGCTTGCAGAGTTTCCCGTAAGTGAGTCAAAAAGCGTAATCTGATCGTTTTGTGCATCGAGACTGAGTAATAAATCAGAAAAATCCCTCGGCTATCGATCTCACAGTGCACGTCCATTATTGGCTGAAATAAAAGGAATCAGCAGTCGATATGCCTGAACGTGTATTTCATCAGAAACCAGGGAAAGGAGATCGATAACGACAGATGAGCCATGACAGTCTCACTTTAGATTAGCTCTCCCATTTCTCTTCGAATATCTACACAATATTTCCTACATTTATTTGGGGCCCTTTAAAAACTACGTCACACAGTCAGGGGTGGATGGTTAACCGACGGAACGTGACATTGCAAATGGATAACATAAATGTGAATAACAATTTTTTGAAATGCTTGAAAAAATTAAAATTAGTGATATTATTTTACAAGTAAGGCATCTTCATACTCCTTTCATATTCACCGATTTCCCTCTTTAACCCTTTTTTAAAATCAATCCTCTCTTTCCTCTAGTTTTCAAAATACTTTCCCCTTTCCATCGTCTTTTCGCTTAAATGCGAACTGAATTAATACGCCCTGATAAGGAAATACAACTTTTTTCATTGTAGGTTCAATTCTTTTTAATTAAAAAGTCTACTATTATATTTTTGGGTTCGAAATCATATATTAAATTTTTAATTGGAAATTCATCTTCTTTGGTTGAAAGTCCAACCATTAATTGAAATGTGAAATAGTTTGTTAAAAGTTCATTTTATTCGTTAAAAATCTAAATATATTGGTAAAAATTATTTTTTTTTTACATTTTTTTTAACTTAAATTTTAAATATTCCATTATTGGTCGAAAATTGAACGTTTTTAGATAAAAATTCAAAAATTCGGTTGAAAATTTATGTATTTCATTGTGAATGCGTCTTTTTCGGTGGAAAATTAGTCTTTTCGGTCACAAATACAAATTATTGGTTTAAAGTTGAACTACTTTGTTAAAAATTCATTTTATTGGTTTAAGATTGACACAATTTGTTGAAGTTAATATTATTCGGTAGAGAGTTAACTATTTCATTGTATATTCATTTTTTTTATTAAGAAACTATTATTCTTGATTGAAAATTCCACGACTTATGGTTGACAGTTGAAGTACTTCGTTAAAAATTCATCTTATTAGTTGAGGATCCATATGTCTTGTTGAAAATTTAACTGTTTTACTGAACATTCATTTTTGTGTTGTTGAAAATCAGTTTTTCGAACTGTAAATTTATCTATTCCATTTTTGATTTGAAATTGGAGCATTTTTAATTTAAAATGCAACTGTTTTGTTAAAAATTCACTTTTTGTTAAAAATTCAACACTGTTTTGCAGCAAATTCATCTTCTTGGCTTAAAAATTCAACTTTTTGTTAAAAATTTGTCTTTTTGTTTTTAAATTTCATTATTTCAATAGACAATTTGAAATTTGATTGAAAATATATTTTCGGTTGAAAATTCATATTTTCGGGTAGAAAATTCAACTGTGTTGTAGAGAATTCGCCTTTTTGGTTTACAAATTCAACAATTTGGTTGAAATTTCTTTTCTCTTTTGACTGGAAAATCTTTCTTGATTAAAAATTCAAATATTTGGGTAAAAATTCCACTATTTTGTTGAATCTTGATCTCTTTTGCTTACAATTTTAACTATTTGGTCTTAATTGCAACTATTTCGTTTCAAAATAATTTTTTTGCTCGTTGAAAATTTAACTATTTGGTTAAAAAATCATCTTTCCTGGTTGAAAGTTCATCTTTTTGGGTTTAAAAATCAACTGCTATCCTACACATTCGAGTTTTTCGCTGCAAAATCAAAGATTGAGTTGAAAATTCATCATAATTATTTTTATTTAATCGAATTTATCCCCCTATTGTCTCCCTATTGTCGTAAAAAATTACTCCATTACTCCTCTTTCGAGACTATTTTGGGCTGTGATGTCTGTTGAATTATTAAATTCATATGTTTTGTGTTTCAATTTAGTAGTTTAATAGTTTTTGAACATCCCCTTTCACTTTTATAAACAAAACTGAATATAGTCTGATAACAAAAATTCATACAACGAAAGTAAATTTTTTTTAAACTGAATTTTACCAGTTTCAGAAGAAATATGAAAAGTTATATCTACTTCCATCTGCATATTTTCATAGAAAGATATTTTCTCTATCAACTTTTAGTGCATGTTACGCTTAGGGGCGCAAAAATAGGGGAGTAGCTTTCTTAAAATATCACGAGAGAAAACTACATCCCCTTATTTTCCCTCGCCCCAAAATATAGAATAAATTATTGCCTTCAGCCCCCAATTCCGTAATGTGTCTTTTTCAATAGAATTTTACAAATAATACTTCCAATTAATCATAAGTATGAGAATCTGAGTCACGATATGTTTGAGTTCATCGCACTGATATCTCAGCAAGAAAATCGGTTAGAAAATTTTTTATTCCCTTTATTCATTTTTTCTCATTTATTTAAAACTTTCAGTTGCAAATTCTTATTACCGTCAATTATCGACGACGGTTCGTGCTCGAGATCATTTTTTGATAGTGTTATAAGCGAGCGAGAATTGCAATGTTTCTAAAATGTGAAAAAGTTTTATTCCATTAATAATATAACAGAAAGTTAATTATAAATTAGAATTTTTTATGTTCAGTAGGACATTGCACTTCTTTCAATTTCAAAGGACTGAATGAAATGTAATGTCATTTCATGAAAAACACTGTTATATTCTATTTTTGAATCTTTAGAAGTAGTACAATGTAGATACATATTCATACATATAGGTGTATATATATATATATATATATATATATATATATATATATATAGATATATATTTATAGACATATATCTATAGCCACAGAACGCCCTCCAACTTTCGTGGATCGATGAATCAGGTTCGTAAATAAAAAGAATGAAGATTGTCTCGAAAGGTTAACTGAGCGACAAACATAACTAAATTTTCAATGAAATTTTCCCGAATTCAATCATCGCTTGAATGATATATCAATCTTAGACTTCACGATTGCAGTTTTATGCCATAAATAATGCAGAGTAATTGACCAATTGTTGCTACATCAAGTTGAGACTTTGCTGCAATCAATTAAACTTTCGTATTTCAGATCAAATAATAAGCTCTATGGATGTTCATGCGTGATTAAAATACTGCATTTTCAATAATGGCATATTTGAATGAAAATTGAAATTGTGAAACATAAAATTTCCAGTTGAAATAGAGATATCAACGATAGCATTTTCTGTAAAGATTACCGAATTTTCTACAGAGTTTACGGAATTTTCAGTAATTCTTTAAATTTACGGATATTTTCTGTAATATTTACTGCACTTTTCTGTCATGTTGACATCTTCAAACTGTAAACCCTGACAAAATAATCTGTAAATTTTACAGAAAGTATCCGTAAATTTGTAAAATTTCCGTAAATTCCCTAAACTTTATAGATGTTCAAAAAACACAAATTATCTACCAAAAGAAATGAATTTTCAACGAAACCTTTGAGTTTTCAAGTAAAAAGTTGATTTATCTTCGAAAATAGTTGACTTTGAAAAGATAAATTTTCACTGAAAAGTTTAATAGTTGAATTTTCAACTAAAAACGATCGCTTTTGAGCCAAGAAAAGACTAATTACTTTTCCAGTTGAGAAAAAATATTTTCGTCTAAAAAAACGAGTTTGTAACGAAGTAGTTAAATCTTCAAACAAATAGTAGAATTTTTATCCGAAATAGATGAATTCTGAACCAACAATATAAAAGTAGACTTTTCAATTGAAGATACAATTAACTTTCAAAGAGCAAAAGTTGGATTTTCTTATTGAGTTCTATAAATTCAGTTCGCATTTAAGCGAAAGAAAAACCAGAAAAAGTGGAAGTTTATTGAAAACTGGGGGAAAAAGAGGAATTCTTTTAAAAGGGGGGAAAAAGAGGAAAATAGAGGAAATAGTGTGAAGCCTGCATTCAGATGCTTTACTTGTAAAATAAAATCACTAATTTTAATTTTTTCAAAAATTTCCAAAAATTATTGTTCACATTTATATTTTTCATTTGTAGTCTCACATACTGCGTTATCCCCTCCCCCTGCCCCTTCATCACAAATCGTTACAAAACCTTTTAATCCCTCTTCTGTCTCGCAGTGTGACGTATTTTTTTAATGACCCCTATTTTTGACTGTAAAAATAAAAAAATAAAAATTTGCAATACTTTTTTTAAAGGAGCATAAAAGGAGGAAACCTTTATTATAAAAAAAGCTTGTTGCACTGTGGGTTAAAGTTCTTCCTGAATTTGTGTAACTGAGGACCCGAATCCTACCCACTTGTTGTTATTTATCGATTTTCGAGCTTTTTATGACACGTTACAAGAATAACCCTCTGATAATAGGTAGAAGCATCGGTGTCTATAAAGAAGAAAAAGCAGCTGTATATCGATATCCATGAATATTTTACGCCACAGTTTTATCGAAGCAGGAACAAGATATATATAGAAAGATGCCTCTTGTTATCCAAGAAATCGATAAACTCAAACAGGTTGTATGACAGAACTATTTTGGTACTGAATCGAATCACATTTAAAAATGGCCATTTTTTGTGTAATTTTTCCATTAAACACTTAAATCCCGATATAAAAACCCCTCTGTTCCGATTTAGGATTCCTCCGATTGAGGATCAAGGCCAATGGAAGCCAGGTCCGAAACCGTTCTTATATCGGGAGTTGTGTGTACTGATGCGAAAGTAAATTATCCAAATTAACCATTTTAAATGTAATGCCTTTTAGAATATTTCAGGAAGTATATTGTAGTAATTGCCAATTATCTAGTCTGCCAAACTGAACAATTTATGAATTCAACATTAAAGAATTTTAAACAGTTACAAGTTTACAGCAGAAAGCATTAACGACATTTTAATTTGGAATTTACAACATTTAATAAAAATAAATGAAACATTGCGTGCGTGAAATGTAGAAAGTATAATTAACAACATAATGAAATACGATTTTATCAATTTTTGTCATCACTTCCGTTGGTGGTCGACACATTAACTTTGAGACGGATTAATTATCACTTTAACCACGCAACCGAGTATAAAACCTACGCTTACTTACAGCAAAGACAAGGAGTCCATACAAAGATTCATTACGTGACTAAAGGGGCGCAAAGACGCTTCGATTAGTCTCACATAATGTCTCTTGTACTGAATAAAAATTGTTGCTTCTAAACGAATTGAAATATTTTTCTCAGACCTATTCTTAAATCAGTAATTTTATAATTTTTAGACCAAAAATCTAGGTTTGGGAGCCACCCATAAACGACTTCACCAATTTCGGGCTATTTCAGCTCCACCCCGTCCCCCATTCTACCCTTTTTGAGGGTCATAACCCCCCCCCCCCCCCACACACACACATACAAAAAAGTAGCGTAGCCCAAAATTCTCTTAAAACAGGGCGAATTGGGTGATATTCTACGAAAATAGGGGGATAATAGGAAGATAAATTGTTTTACATCAAATTACTGTACATATCATGTTGAATTCAATATGAAACACTTTCATTTTCCAAGATTTCAAGTCGAAACATATTTCAGCTTCAACAATGTAGTTGAATTTTCAACCAAACAAGATTGTCAACCAAAAGAGATGGATATTCAATCCTAAAAAACATAACCAAATAGATGACAGTTGAATATTCAACCCAAAAACTTGAATTTTCAACCCAAAGAGTTGAATTTTCCACAAAAGAGTTCATGATCAACCCAAAAAGATAACTTTTCGGCCATAAAAGATGAATTTTCTGCCACAAATGTAAATTTTCAACTAGTTGTATTAAGTTAAAAAAAGAATTTTTAACAAAATAGTTGAATCATCCACCAAAAAGACGAGTTTTAAATCAAGAAAGATGAATTTTAAACCAAAAAGGTGAATTATCAAGAAACAAAATTAATTTTCTTAACCAAAATATGAATTTTCAACAAAATAGATTAATTTTCCATACAAAAGTCTAATTTTCAACTTATAAAGAATCGATTTTAAACCAAAAAAGGGGTAGATCGATTTTTAAGTAAAACAATCAATTAAAAAAAAAGAATCTTACAAAAAAACGAATCTTAAATTAGTTTAATTCAACCTGAAAAAACGAATGTTGAAGTAAATAATTTAATGTTCAATTAACAAGATGAATTTCCAACAAATAAGATTAATTTCCTGACCCAAAAAATAAATTTTCATCAGAAAACATAGAACAATTAATTTTTACAAAAAAAAAAAGAACTTTCAATCGAAAACCGAATTTTTAAGTAGTTGAACTCAACCAGAAAATACGATTTTTTCACCAATTATTTAAATCCTCAACCACTGAGAAGAATTATAAAGGATAGATTTCTAACCAAAAATAAATTAGCTCAATTTTCAAATGTAAGAATTAGTTTCTTTGAAAAAAAAAAATGAATTGAAACAAAAAATTGAAGATTCAACAAAAATTAAAATTTTCAATCAAAGAAGTTAATGCTGAAAAAATGAATTTTCAACAAAGTATTCAAACTTTGAAAATATTGTTTTAATTTTGAACCAAGAAATATAAATTTTTAACCAAATAGTTAAATTTCCAGCCAAAAAGATTATTTTTTTCACCAAAAATATTAATGCTCTACCACAAAAACAAATTTTCAACCAAATAGTTCAATTTTCAGCCGAAAAGATTAAGTTTTTACCAAAAAGATTAATGTTCTACCATAAAAACAAATTTTCAACTAAGTAGGTGAATTTTCAACCAAATAACTGCATTTTGAACTAGAAAAGGTCAATTTTCAATTAAAAATATAAATTTCTACGAAAAATGTAATAGATACATTTTTAGTTAGAACAAATTATTAGCAAACAAAATGAATTATTTTTTAACAAAATAGTTAAATTTTCAACCAAAGAGATGATTTTTCATCTGAAATTATGAATCTTCAGAAAAAAATGAATTTTCACAACAAGAGGTTAACAGTCAACCCAAAAAGATGAATTCTCAATCGAACAGTTGAATTTTCACCCAAAAAAGATTACTTCTCAACAAAATAGTTGCATTCTCAACAAGAAACTTAAATTTTCAACCTAATACATAGTAGATCTTTTAACCAAGTAAGTAATTGGGTTCTGTTCGCATGTAAACGAAAAAAAAAACGCGGAAAGGAGGACGTTTCTTGAATACAGGGGAAAAAAATATATATTAAAAAAAAAAAGTCAAATGAGGGGAATAGGGGAAAGAATGTGAGGACTAAAATATTAAACTGGTTTTCAAACTTATTAAGTTACACGAGTTATTGAACTGTATTTAAGTTCGTAACGTTAGCTTTCACTGCCCCCCCCCCCCCCCATTGATAAAGCAGTCTATGGACGCCCCCTTCCCTACAGTGTATAATTATTAATTGAACTTTAATCTTGTAAGGGGTTATTGCGATTGAAATTGTCAACAATAAATTTACGAATATACAAAATATGGGCAGTTTAAATCAATGATTTCCGTTTATAGTTTGATAAAACTGCATTTAACCTGAACATCAGACTTTAAAAACCCACCTAACTTCGATTTGCATATCCCTCAAGTTTCCTTACGCAAACGCCCAAACTTTTTTGCTTTCTTCGAAACTTCCTTCAAAGTTTGCTAACTTTTTTACCAAATTTCAGTCCCAGCGTAACTTGATTTCAGAATAAAAGTCAAATATTGGCAGCGCTGAAGAAGTTCGCTAAGAGTTTGAAAACTTTGGGTTATATGCTTGATTATTAAAATTTCAAAAAGTTTTACCTACACTCGAAGAACTGATTCCAATCCAATTACAGCAAACTACACTATTTTTAAAACACAATATTTTTACATATAAATATTATTTCAATAACTAGAAAGCTCATAATGCCAGTGAAATTGAAAACAAGTTTAGCGGAAAAGTATTAATGACAGTGCATTATTTTGCATATCTATGGAGAGCTGAATGTATAATTCATCAAAAATGGACGCAAAATCCATATTTGTTTGCACAAATTATGTGTGAATAATAAATGCTGAATTGTTTCCAAATTAATAATATCCCCATTATGCGATAATAATATATGAAATAATTAGAATAATCGCGATATTTGCACAACATATTGTTAACGCAATGGTATGGAGAGGATTTTAATAATTTAATTCAATTATTTAAATTCGTAATGAAAGTCATATACTAATGTTAGGACTTTTTCTCTGCTATGGATGTATACTATATATCTATAGCATCCATAAAGCTGATGGACGTCTATATATTTTTCAGGAAATATATCAATGGAAGTTAGAACAGGCATAAATAAAAGTAAGTGGCAACAAAAATGGAAGTGTATGGTAAATTCCCCCTGAAATGCAAGCCACATTTTATATGAGAGTCATATAACAAGAATTATAGGACATCTGTCCATATAAAAGCTGATATCTATCATACTAAAGTTATACTATATGTAATATACATATACGCTGAAATATGCATAGAAATTAAAAGCTTCAACTATACTTTTTTAACTCTTCTGCTGTTCCAACCACTAAAATCTAAGAAAAAAATCCCAGTTTCTGAATTCGATGCATTTGAAATTAAACGTTGAAATATTTGAGAACATTTTTTATGTCTGTAGAAAAATTGGATAAGGCACTGGAACATAAAATACCGGAGTTCCTGGTTCGAACTCAGGTCGAGGCGGATTTTTTTTCGTTGTTTCAAAAAATTAAACAGTAGGATAAAAAAAACTTGAGATTTATATTTTTGAATTGTTTGGATTTTCAATCTAATATTTTAAAAGTATTAGAAAAGTTTACATTAAAAAAATCTCAATAAGAAATATTCATCTAAGATTTGAATATCTGAATTTCAATATTGGGTCATAAATTGCGAAATTTGAGTCTAATTTCGAACTAATCTTGTCTCAATTCAGAACAAGTTTTATAAATTTATAAATTCAACAATTTGAAGGTGCAAACATTTCAAGAATTCGCTTTTATTGTGTGAGCATGTATTAAAAAATGAAACATTTCAAATAATAAGCCCTAATAGTTAACCATTTAGGTTCAAAATTTGAACATTCAATGTTGAAGGTTTCAAATTCTTTAATTTTGTACGCTGAAAATGACAAGGAATTTATTCGTGATCAGAAAACTTATTACTCCTTAGTCGATAAATCTCTTCAATTATTCAATGTGTCACAATATATTTGTCTTGGCTTTTTTCAAGTCTTCAATTTAAATATTGTTAAAGTTCGCAGAATTCATATTTACAATTACTTAATTGCAAAAAGTTTAATTTTAGAGCTTTGAATAGTTTAATTATATCGGGTTTTAAACTTAAATTATTTTATTTTGTATTTTTTAAGTCAAAATTATTAAATTGTACATCCACATTGATTTAAAAATATTTTTAATTTTTAAATAAATCATCGAAAATAACAAAACTAAAAAATGACAATTTTCATATTACATTTCTCAAAATTAGATCATTTTCAATTTCATGCCATTAAAAGTAAGCAGTTTTAGGATTTCTCATTGCGAAATAATTCACCTAAAAATACTCTATTCAACTAAATTAAAACTTGAATTACAAGTTCTTCAAATTGTAGAATTCTAAAGTGGAACGTTAGAAATTTAAAAAGGTTAAAGTCAAACGCATTCAAAATTGTATAATTACAATTTTACTGTGACATCGAGTAAAACTTAACGATGTGTCTCGTCGTCCTGAAATTCGAGATAAGTTGTCAAATATTTTTTCTAAACTTGGCTACTCGCCCTGAAATTTCTGGACTAGTTTATTCCCTTTTCCATCTTCGCCAATTTTTCGGGACCACTAGACGCAGCCTAAAATTTAAAATGATTATGTAGGGATTTCCAGTAAAAATGTGAAAGATTCACGATAATTTCTCCCATTTTCCCATTTTTTTTATCGCAGAGGCCACCCTATATTTGCTGTCTTCCTGATAAAAAATATATTCAGACCTTTAAAGGTTATAATTTTTCCTCACTAGTCAAAATCATCGTACGCCAGACCAACCCCATAATTCATCTTCGCTTTTTATATTTTTCCCCTGGGAACTCGGCCCCCAACCGCTCATTTGTATATCATCTCTGAAGTTTCCCGTCACAACTCAATCGTATAAGAAGTTTCATTAATGGAAATATTATATAAAAAGTGTTTCAATTTCAAAATTCTGAGTAAAGTGCTGAATAAATGAAGATAAGATCAACAGGCTAGTAGCCTCTCGTCAAGGAATAAATAATTCGACGAGAACCGATTATTTCCTACGTCTCCTTTTAAACACAAATTCACACGTACGCAGAAATATATTGAGAATTGCGCGCGCACATACACATGTTTCAGGTGGTAGAGCAACGATCGCGAGAGCATGTCGTTTTGACGCATGGCATAACATCTGCTTCTGGTCGACCTGGTCTGACCTACCATCATCAAAACCGAAAGAAAATTAAAAAAAAAAAAAATTTCAGAGTAAAACAAATCCTGGGTACACACCTACACAAACATGTCCTGGCGGTTGTGGTATCCTGGGGATTTCTAGTTTTATAGATTTCAATCTTATATTTTCGTAAAAATGTGTAGTTTTTATTTGGTTTTCTTAAGTATATTTGACTTTGGGTATGACATCTGATAATTATGTTCAGACTGATAAATTTTGGCGTTTAAAAATATGTTATTGAATATTGAAAATATTCAGGTCTTTTGGAAATGTATTTGAATATAAGGATATTTGATCATGTTAGCTGAGACCTTTTTTTTTCTTTATAAAGATACTTTGGCTTCAATGCTATTAACTGTGGGTTTCAAGATTTTGAGGTTTAATGAAATTTGGAATTAATTATCTCTAGTTCAATAGCATTTTAAGGCATTTAATTTGGATGGCATCTGATACAAATTGTTAGTAGGTCTCATATTTGAGATCATAAATGTATGAAACTAAGTAAAGATATTCAGTTGGGATGCGGCCTGACGGTATATATTTTTTCAATGTCTAAGTGTAAATTTATTCAGAGCCAAACATCCTTAGGCTCTTTAGTGTCTATGTTTGTAGACACTTGCTCTAATGACATGCTATTTAGATACATATATTACTCTAAACCCCTAACCTACAAAAGGTGACATCTATCCATAATGGTAATTACATACAATACTGACTGAAAAATAAAGACAAGACCAAAATCTAAGAGATCTAAGTGGGATCCAAATATCTATAAAAGTAATATGAAGAAAATAATAAATGATATGAGATAATAATATGAGATCTATGAGATCCATCCAAATAATATGAGATCTAAGATCTAATTGTGGCTAAATATATCCAAACCAACAAAACAAAATCATGAAACTCACCATGGTAATAAAGTGCCCCTGAAGCATTAAGAGGTGGAGGACTGGGTGCAGTGGTCCCAGCAGTGGGACTGTGCGGCCCCCAACATGTCTGAGTCTGCCTGTTATCCTCATCGCCAACGACGTCGATTTCCTCCTCCTCAGGGTCACTCCTGTCCCTCTTCTCCTGAAGGTTCACATCCTCCACAACTCTCCTATCTCCATTGGCCTCTGCAGCAACCTCTTCCAAGGTCTCGCTATCATCCACCCTGTCCGGCCACGGGTACGCCTTCCACTTCTTTGCCATAAGACACCTCGGCATCCTGGTATCTAGTTTCTAATTCCTCGTACAAGAAGGCTCACGTCACGCGGCACTCGCAGCGCATAGGCCCAGTGCAGCAACAGGAGCGGCAGCAACAGTAAGTCTAGCAACAGGAGCGCCTCGACCCCGGCGTCTACGTCTCGCACGCTTGCCGCGGAAGAGCAGCCTTCTCTGGCGACTCGTGGCCGGCTTACTTGACAGTCGAAACTGCGTCAGCGACAGCTGACTCTGGGAAATCGTCATCGGCACTGGACAGAGGGCCTACCCGGTGCCTCTGCCAACATTCCAAACTGATTGTGCACTTTTTATCTTGAATGAGTGGGATCGAGACTGGGTGAGACTGGGCTAGATAAACTTAACTGCACTGTTTTGACTAGAACTGATTGCGGGTTAACTTAGGCTAGAACTGACTAGAACTGATTAGTGAGGAGAGTTTTAGGAGAACTGAGTAGGGCTCAATGAAATAGGTCCACAATGACAACCCCTCTCGATAGCTGTCTCTGTCTTTCCGTTTCCTGGCCCCGTGGTGGCCCTCGCCAGGGACAGGGGTGGGCACGAATACGCGGAATGGGGCGCGACTGGTTGGTGGTGGCGCTCTCTCAGTACTCCGGACCCCAATGGTTGCCCCTTACTCCTCATCCCTCCGCTGCGGCTCTGCACCCCCGTGAGTAGTCGTGGGGTTGGTGTTGGTAGTGGTGAGATACAGACGCGAGGGTGAATCGAGGGTGTCGATCCCGCTGCGGGGGAGCCGATTGTATAGGTAGTGGAGTTTGCCGATGTTGGAGGAGGTGGTGGGGTAACAGGGCGACTCTTGGGGAAGAACGATAGTGGGATAGTACACGTCTCTCTTCCACTCTGTACGCTGCTGTTCGCTCCCTACTTACAAAAAGGGGAAACGGGAGGAGGAGGTTTTGCATGAGAGGAACGAGGATAAAGGGTGATTTTGAGGAAGGGAAAGAGATGAACAGAATACGGTTTGCCAGCACATGCGCAGGGGAGAAGCATCGACCCGACCAGGCTAGGCAACACCTGGTAGTACCCCACGTGCCACTGTGGGGAGGCTACGCCACCCTGAATACGAGTATCGAATATCCCAGTGGCCTTAAGCTGAGTGTCTACTGACCCACGCCAACGATAGGATAGGATCGCCTTCCTGAGGCTTTTAATTCTGTTTCCTAGTCCGCTGGTGAAGAAACGATTGTTCTAAGTTATGTTTTTTCAGTTTCGGATGTCTTCTTTTATTCTAGCTTTTTGAAGATATCTCAAGCCTCATAATTATGAACCGATTAGCTCAGAATGGAATGCAAATTATATAAGATTCATAAATTGTTATATTACGTTGTCGAATAGGGTAGTGGTATAATTTTTTGTCGATGGAATTACAGTTTTCAATCAAGTAGTCCAAAACCAAAATGTTTTTTTATTTCTTAACTGTGAAAAAATTCCTCTGACTCTGCTGGGGTTTGAACCAGGGGACTGAGATTTATTATTTTTCATAGCCTTTTACAAAAGAATTGTCAAATTTATTTTCGTTTTCAACTAGCGTAGTAATATATAGTGAACGTGGGTTCAAATCCTAATGGAGCTACAGAGGAATTTCTCACAGTTAAAAAGTAAAAACCATTTTTGGTTTTGGACTAGTAAATCGAAAACTGTCATTCCACAAACAAAAAACTATAAGATTCAACTTAATTTATGCACTCAATTTTTTACGATATTTCGAAATGATTAATAGGATCAATACTTAAACAGTGACTAATGCTGAAATAGGGAGAAAGAGTCCGGGTGTTACGAATCATGATAAAGGGATACATAAAAGCGTTACTGAAAAGGGGAGACAACCCAAATGGACTGAAAATTTCGTAACAATACACAAAACTATTCGAATGACTTTTAGCGACTTTTCGAATAAAAAACATTCTGGAACATTCTTTTTAAAATAGAACAATTTGCGCAGGCCTTTAATGAAGAAAAAAAAAATTGTCAATCAAGTAGCATTTTTTTAAATATATTTCAACATGCATACATTATTAATGATGGGCACATCCAGAAGAGAAATGTGTTTTGGTCAAAAAAATTTGTAGGGAAAGATATATTGGAATCATCAAAGCTTTTTATACTGAAGAAATAAATGTGTGAGACTCAGACAAAATTCAAATAAACCAAATTTTTATTTCTTTACAAATAGTTTTTTTTTGTTCTTTTTTGGCATAAAAGTTATATTTTCTTTGTTTAAAAAAATTCTTTCAGCGGTGTTCGCAATAAAAGAAAATTGAAACAGTTGATGATAAAGTATTTAATATCATTGCAACATTTCAGGATGTAATCCCACAGCTACCACGAAATTGTTCACACCTTGCCATTTTATTCCTTAAGCTTTGGATATTTGGCTATTGTTTATAATCGTCCTTGAAAATCTTGAGGAGGTCATGATTGCGGACTCACTCTGGTTGAGTACTCGATCGATCCCTGCTTTCCTCAAGAGACAAGGCAAGCCTCACTTCGATTGAGTTTACGAACGCCACATTATTTACTGTTAGAAGGAACTGATGCCCGTATTGAGGATCGGATTTAAAGACCGCAGTGCGATAGAGTCGGTGATTCTGAACGAGAGCTTGCCCCTCTGACTCCCTTCCCAACAATCAGACTCTACTTATCGATTTCGCTGATGACTCCAGTTAACTTTCATTTTTAATATTTCCAGAATTCTTTCCTCTTCTAACGAAAATCTAATTTAAAAAAAACACACTGGTAGACCTGGTGCAATGCCCCCGACTAAACAAAATTGCCAATGGGATCCCAATAAGAGCCCAAATAAAATCCCACTAATATAACTGGTATGGGACAAATCGGAACTAAAGTAAAAACTTTCCTTTAAAACATTCGCGAGTCCTGATATGGACAAAAGTACTAAATTACCAAAAAGTTTCCAAATACCTTCTTTTTCAGCAAGACTTTTCTGAGGGAAAAAAATCTATTGCTTTCAGTTTTTTACAATTTCTTGTATAAATTACATATATGCCCCAAAAAAGTACTGCTGAAGCTGGACTAGAGTACCGAAATAGTTCAAAGTTTGTCCAATTTTAGCAGGATTTTTCTGGAACATAAATCCAATGAGCACTGGTGTGAATTTTCATATCAAAAATGAAATGGACCTGAAGTGCTCTTGTCCCAAAAAACTTTTATATGGCAGGACTGCTTTTGAACTTTCTTTGGACATAAATTAGGAATTGTGTAAAATTTTCGATAGAAATAAAGTGGAAATCTTCCAGCATTTTCGTCCGTGCAATATTTTTCGCAATAGAATTGTTTTTGAACTTTTTTGTGGCACGAATTTGGAGTTATAAAAATGCAAAAAACTACGAAGTGTATAATTTGTAGTGTTTTTATCTTATATTAGCAGTGACTTTTAGGGACATGAATTCTATGAGCGTCTTATATAAATTTTGAAAAAAAACTTGTTTGGGTAGCTGCGATGGTGACGGAACGGTAGGATGGCCCAAAAAATATAATATTTTTTTGTCGCTGTCTCATCTCCTATTTTTTTTTTTATACCTAAAAACAATAATTATGACAATAAAATGATGGTAGGCATCACTGCAAATGATTTTACTATGATTTATTCAGAATACTACCCTTAAAAGTGAGAAAACTACCCTCTATTTGGGGTTGAAAATGATAATGTGCTTTTTTATACACCTTAGATATTTTCAGCCTTGATTGATTAAAAATGACCTTCTGAAAGTTAAAATCTGTGCCGGTAAATAATATTAAGTTATATTCTGTTATTTTTTTAGTTTTGACGCAAATCCTGAAATACTCAGATTTTTAAATAAATCTCCTTCACAACTGAGAATTAGAAAACACTTAGGGGAAAGTTGCCTGAGACGGGCCCCCTCCTAAGACGGGCCACCCGCAATATTTTTGTACGAAAACATAATTATTATTATTATTATACCATTAAGCCATTTCCCTTTCGGGGTAGGCGTGACTTACTCGGTTGGAAAGTATTGGGATAGGTATATAGGTGTAAAGTAGGTCGTTATATGGTATAAGGTAGATAGGTATATAGGTATATGTGTTATGGTATAGATATTTTAGATTGATCTGGAGTTTTCGTGTTATTTATTCAAATAACACGTTCACTCCGCAACACTGCTCCGACCCAGGCTGCTGATCAATCTCTCTAGCGATCACCCCAAGTGAGGAGCCTCACAAAATTGTTATGTATGGTTCCCCACTTGGGCCCATTAGTATCCAAGGTCTTTGTTTCAGGCATCATTCACTCTATTGTCACTCTGCTTATAAACTATTTGTCGCCACACATTTCTGTCCTGGCATACTACTCTAGCTTCATTTACGTCCATGCATTTCTTCATACAAGCTCTTCTGTTCCTATGACTTCTTATGTCTCTTCGGATCAATGTCTCATTTACAGATTCTAACCATTCTTTCGGCGGTCTACCTCTGGGCATTCTGCCATTTACTTTACCTTTATATACTTGCTTCGTCAGTCGTTCATCTTTCATTCTTTCAAGATGTCCGAACCATAGTTATCACTTACGCATGCGAATACGTGCTCAGCAAAATTCTAGTTATTTTGAAAGTGTTTTTTTCTGCACTGGAAGTAAATTAACAAAAACAGAAAGGAAAAATTATTTTCGTACGTTAGAGAACGAACTTGTACCTGTTTTAGAAGTTGTGATTTAATAACTGATACACGGAAAAAATAAGTCTTGGAACATTTCGTAGATTAGTGCTAGACTTCAGGACGGGCCATCATTTTCATGAAGTCTCGTATACTTTCTATAAAGTGGTCATACATTTTCATAAAATAATAAAGAAAATAAAGAAAAGTCATGGAAGTTTTCAAGCGCAGTCAAGAAACAACAGGCTTGGAATTCTTATAAGACAGTTTACAAAAAAAAAATATATACAGTCATGAAGTGGCTATAAAATAACTTCATATTTGCAAAGACTTGAATTGAATAAGTGCGTGATTCAAAAACTAAGAACTCGAATGCAAGTCAGAAAAACAGTCCATGACTGCCTGCGAGAATTTTCAGAGGCGCGCTCAGTGGGGCTCAGAGACAAATTCACACTGGTAAGATTGAAGTAGACACTGGTCAAAAAATAATTTTCCGTGGAAAATTATATTTTTCCATTAAAAAAAATGGTTTAATTAACTTGTTATGCAAAGTCAGTCTTGCAGCAAGTTGTCTAATTCGCAGTCCTCACTAAAATTCTTTTTACGCGGCCACGCAGTTTTCAGCTGTAGCAGAACGCCAAGATTTTTTACTGTGTTTTCAGCCCGATCGATTAGCCGAGGGGCTTGCGCGGTTAGGAATGAGTTGCGTTAGTCTCGTGTCTAGGATAGGTAGTTCGAATCCCCGCAGCGTGCGTCCGATTTCTTACAGCGTAAAAAGCGAGCGATTGATATAAGTAATAATTGTGTGTGTTATAATAATATTTAAATAAATATGTAAGTTGAAGATAATAACATTATAAATTTAAAAATTAATTTCTTATTTTTTATTAGCATAAATGGCTAGCTTGACAGTCTACGAACCCTTCCTTGACTGTCTTTGAGAATTTAATATTGAAGTGTTGAACGGCTTACAAATTTTTCTGTGATATTTTGTTAATGGAGTCTAGGAGTGCTTCACTGACTATGCTGGACGCAATTTAAGAAGTCTTTTATTTCTTCAAGCACTATTTGCATGATTTTCCAATATGATATTTTCAAATTATCAAATGCTTTTAGACCTATCCTAAAGTCACAGACTCGGTCAATGAAAATTTCCAGCACTTTTTTTTCCGTGTAGAGATTTGAAGGAGTAAGATTTTTTTTTGGTAGATAATTTTGTAAACTTTGCAATTGGTACTTACGTTTCATTAATTTTTATGCTGTTTCATAAAAATATTTAAAGAATTGTGATCATGCGCGATTCCTAAGATGAGCCCCGGTTAGGCTGGAAAATTGTAGGTAAAAGCGAAATCTGCTTTACTTATGAGTTTCCGATGATAATGACCTAAACTCTTTATTGGTTTTACATCATGAATGAGAAAATTTTCAAAATATGTTGTTTTTTCGATTTATATCAGTAAATTCTGGATCTGAGATGAATAATATTCGAAATTTCATAACTTTTTATAAATATGTAGTCCTTGAACTTTTTTTACACTTATTTTTGGTTAGACCTTATTTAACATGCTTATTTTACATTTTAGAATGTATTTTGCGTAACTAATATGTCATAAATGTTAAGAATATGTTTAAACAATACGCTTCGAATAAAATTTATTAATATCTAGTGTTTAATTACATAGCTTTCTTTATTTTAAAAAGAGGCCCGTCTTAAAATACGCGTGTTTTTTTTTTCAACATCGAAGTTCATTGCCTTTTAAGCATTGTTTGAACTTTTAAGTGTATGAAGTTTGTAAAGAAAACATCAAACTATAATATCAATAATCTCTTTTGCTTCTGAAGTTCCTTAAAATCGAAAATTTTCGAAAAATATGGAAGGGGGCTCGTCTTAGGCAACTTTCCCTTATCTGAATCCCCTTCTTCAAATCAAAAAAGCACTCCTTGAAGAGGTTTCGCACATTAACGAACTTCCTCAGAAAAATGGATACCGCGTTTAGTGTGTTATTCTTTTATAGTTTTACAGATTTTGTGAATACCCATTTTTAATGTGTGAAAGTCAAATCAACAAAATGTTACTAAAAAGATGGTTATTTAATTCTAAGATGTCTTACAGATTTACTTGAAAAACTTTTTGTTTTCTACTCGACTTTTTATTATTTTGTATAAGGTGATATTATTTCTAGTAAGTTCCAGACTCATTTTGTTACCTCCTAGTAAAACCGAAAACCCACAAACAATACACTATTTGAGTAATATTCCTGAAGTAATCGTCTTCTAAAACATTTACTGTTGGTCTTGGGACATTTTGAATGGTCGAGAAGGGGAGTCTAAACTCAATGAATCTAAATTTAGATTTATTAAATTGAATTAATTAATCAAATCAAATTAGAGAGGAAAAAATTTTTTTTTTCAGAGCCATAGAGGTTTATAGCCTAATATAATAAATTTGGAATTTTTCTCCCACCCTGAAATTCAAAATTTTCTAAAACATTCCTTGTTCTAGAAATATTTTGTCAAACATGACTAGCCTACGACATTCAATAAAAAGTATAAAAACTGTCACTCGATGAATTTAATTGTGTCATAATTAAATTTTTATCCACAAAATTGGATGATTTTGATCTGAAGTTGATATTCATAATGATATGCAACAGTTATATTTTTCTAAAATAAAAAAGTGACTAACAAAGTAGCGATAGTTACATTTTTCGCAAAATTAGCTCACGATAAGTTAGGCGCTATAAAAACCATTTTTCAGAGATCTAAATTACAGGCTTAGTTTTCTCAAGGAAAGTTCAAAATTTTGATGAATTTGTGAATGATACTAGAATTTTGATTACCGTAACTTTCCTGGATCGGTAATAAGATAATTCATTTATGAAGTATCTTGCTGAACGAATTATGAGATAAAATAGGTGCTCTTACGTCATGCTGAATGTTTTACTGGAATAATAAGAAAAGAGGGAAGGCAAGTCGACAACAAACTTTATCATCGAGTTTTCGAAACATCGTAAATTCAACTTTACCGACAAGCAGCTTTACGTATGTACCGGGAAACCCGGGAGAACGAAGAGCAATGCGCACCAGTTGCAATCTTTCTAAACTAGTTTGAGAAAACGCAGGCAGACAGACAGACAGCCCAGCAAAGTCAACTAACTACCTGTGGATACCACTTCAGGCTACCCGTCCTACACTGTCGCGCAACGTGAAACCAACCGCACGTCCCTCAGGAGTCGCAGAAATAGCCTGTCATTATTTTCGCGTATAACTAAACCCACAGTCTACAAATACAAATCGCCCCTCCATTACCGGACATCAAAATTGCACCTGAGTATTGCGACAGTTCTACTTAAGCTTGCAAAAGTGCTTTATCGCATTCGTACATCCGTTTTAATTCTCTGTAGTTACTCTAGTGAAAAGTAATGTCCAGGAAACACTTTTCCCTCCGGATGTCTATCATTTTAGTAAGCTATCCGTAAATTCTCTTAGGATAAATTGAGTGTGGTGACTTCAAACTTTCAAAAAATTCAGGTTTTTTCCGGTCAAAAATTACATTTTACCCGGATGACTCTTAAGCACTTGTAATAATTATTATTCAATTATAATTGCTTTATTATAAGGGAGAGTGTTTATTTATCAGACAGGCTCAGTTGTGAGACAGTCGATTTTCTCTGTCATGCAATATCAATTTTCTAGGTGTCTCACAACTAAGCCACTTATTTTGGCAAAAAATCATGTATTCACTAAATTGGTCATAACTTTTTTAATGATGATGAAATAACTACACTTCCTCTAAATAAAAGTTGTGTATTTTCATCACATTTCCATCAGTATATAGAACTTCCGAGTTGGTTAAGCCAGTGAAAATTTCTAGCTCAAAAACAGAACCCATCTCACAACTAAACCCTTAATTTTAAAAGCGGTTTCAGACTTCACAGTTCAAATGGTCTCAAAACAAGGGTAATAGGGAGATTATCAAGAAAATTGCAATTAATAGGAGAACAAATTTTTCTGAATACCATTAATGTAGGCACCATACTTCTACAATATTTAAATGTGAAATATATTGCATTTTCAATCAAATAGTTAGTTTTCAACCAAGAAAAATTAAATTTCCACCAAATAGTTCAATTTGTAACAAATAAAAATTTCCAACCAAAATGTTGCAGTTACATCCAAATATTTAAAGTATCAAGCGAAATAAATGAATTATCAACAAAACATTTGAAATGATAACCAAATACTTAAATTTTCAACCTAAGAAGATGAATCTTCAACCAAGTGATCGAATATTGAAAGGAAAATATTAAACTTCAACAAAACGGATGATGTCTTTTTAATGAAACAGTTCAAATTTCAACAAAACAATTGAATTTTCAACCAAATAGTAGAATTTGAACCAAAAGTGATGGAATCTAGACCTATAATATAAAGTAGACTTTCCAATAAAAAATAATTCAATTTCACTTGTAAAAAAGGAATTTTCAACAAAAAAAGATGAGTTTTCTTCCAAAAGATGAATTTTCAATCCAAAAGGACGGATTTTATGTCCAAAAAAACGAATGTTCAAACGAAACGGTTGAATTTGTAACCAAAAAAAAAGAAATGGTGTTTTTATATAATGGTAGACTTTTCAAATAAATAGAATCAACTTTTGACCAAGAAAGAATGCTTTTTAGGTAAATGGTAGATTTTTTAGCAAAATCATTAAATTTTCAATCAAGTAGTAGAATTTGTAATAGAAAGAGAGAAATTCTGAACCAAAAATATCATAGTAGGCTTTTCAATTAAAAGGAATGAACTCTCAACCATGAAAGATGAATTTTCAACCAAAGATGACTTTTCTACCAAGAAATGAATTTTCAATATCAAGGGACGAATTTTGTATCCAAGAACATGAATGTTCAATAAAGCAGTTAAATTTTTGACCAAAAAGAACGACTTTTTGAAGAAAGTTAATTCTTAACGAAAATAGATGAATTTTGAACTAAAAATATAATAGTGTAAACATTTCAAATGAAAAGAATGAACTTTCAACAAAAAAATAATACTGCTCAAGAAAATAGCAGAATTTTCCACAAAATCATTTCTTCAATCAAGTTGTAGAATTTTTAATTAAAAGAGAGAAATTGTGGATCAAAAATATGATAGTAGGCTCTTCAATTAAAGAGAAATGACTCTCAACCATAAAAGATGAATTTTCATCTAAATATGACTTTTCTACCAAAAAATGAATTTTCAATATCGAGGGGCGAATATTTTACCCAAAAACACAAATGGTCGACAAACCAGTTAAATTTTGGATAAAGAAGGATGACTTCTTTACAAAAACGCACTTTTAACCAAAAGAGATGAATTCTGAACCCAAAAGATAAGAGTACACTTTCCAATTAAAAAGAATTAACTTTCAACCAAAAATAGTCGGATTTTCTTATTTAGTTAAATTAATTCAGTTTTCATTAAGGCGAAAAAACTAGAAAAATGGGAAAAAGAGGAATTTTTTAAAATGGGAGAAAGAGGGGAATAGGGGAATGAGTGTGCAGTCTTTGATTTAATAAACCAAAGTGAAGATTCTGCATAAGGAAGCAACTGATCTTTTTTCAGAATATAGATTGTGACGTTCTACTCTGAAAAATTCCCTGATAAAAAAATTCTCGGGTGTTTCCTAGATTTTTCCGGGTGCTCAAAATTCCAGACCAATTTCCAGTTTTCCCGGTTTTCCCAGTCAGTGGCCGCCCTGTAAATCAACAAAATAAGTCTAAATAAATTTACGTAAAATAATTTCAGTTTATTCGTTAGGCGTTGCTTTTTAATTTATAACACAGAAAAAAGTGGATAATCAAATTCACTATTTCACATTGTGAATTTGAAGTTTATTTATTCGCATTGTACAAGAAACAGTTTTCTATAACAGTTGTTACAATTTGGTAACAGAACCGTCCGAGAACAAAAAGGTAACCGTTTTCTAGAACATTGTGACATTATTGTCCCATTTAAGACGTTTCTAGAATGTCAGCCTCAGCGGTTTCATGATGAAAGGAGCCGCGGGGCCGAAAGAAAGGCGGTGCTCAGTCAAGAGTGAAAAACAGCACGCGGACTTCACTCTGCGCATTAGTTGCATCAGGTTGCGTCATGCTTCGAAGTTCAACAGAAATGATTCATGCAGACCTGTCTGTTTACGTTCGGAACCAGTGAATATTGTGTTCGATTTAAGTGAAGGCCATTTAAACCCTGCCCGAAACCGCACTTAAATGGGATTCCCAGTCTAGGAATCTATTATTAATGTGTTCTAGAAAAAATCAGGAACAAAAGTGAGTAACTATTTCAGAACAGTTGCTACATAATTATTTTAGTACTAATAGATCATAGACGTCCTAAAAAATTTGTTTCAACTTTGATCTAGAAGCATGCCGAATAGTGCTATGCCGACGTTCTAGAACGCTGTTACCAATGTGTTTTAGAACAAATCAAGTCAATTGTAATAGTGCTCTATAGAACGTCGACGTAACACTCTGATGGCATAATTCTAGAACATAGTTGAAAAAATGGTTGTAGAACGCATGTGATTGGTTAGTTCTACAACAGTTCAGTAACAACTGTTCTGTAACAGGTCCTAATTTTTTTTCTTAAGTATTATTATAACTTATATGGGGGAGATTTATACTACCTTAATGTCTTGTTCAAACGCAGTTTACTTGAAAACAAGCAACGCAGATATGCTTTTGCAATTATATTAAGAATATGAATATCCTTTAACAGAACGCAGAATGTATATAAACATTTAGGAATGAATTATGTTTGAATTATGTTCTTTAATAATGAAATTTTGGTAATGCAAACGAAAACATATTGTCTATAAAGTACCCCTCCCCCCCCCCCTCTAGAAATTGAAAAGGGGTAGTGGGTGTGACATAAACTATTTATGTGACCAATCGCAGGGGTTCCTTTCCATCACGAGACATTAGAAAGGGGTACGGATGTGGCTTTAATTATTTCTTTGGCCAGTTAAAGGGGTGCCTTCCCCCTAGACATTAGACTGGAGTAGGGAGTGTGAGTTAAATTATTTCTGCGACCAGTCATAGGGGTACCTTAGTGTGATCTAAACTTTTTTCTACTAAAAGGAAGGTACCTAAGGTGTCCGTCGCCGATTTGATTCTCCCTGCTATATGTTGTAGTACTCGAAAAACTGAGCTACAAGTATTTTTTTTTATCTGCGGAAAAACATTTTGAGGGGGTAAAACAGCCCCTCAAAGATAGGGGTTGCAAATATCGATTGTGTAGTTTTGTGTATAAAAACAAAATTGATTTATTTGTGTGCGACACGTATTTTCTTCAGATTTTTTGCTCGATTTTAGACTTATTTAACTATTTTCTACATAATTGGGAGGTGGTTCACCCCAGCCTGAACTTTTTTTTAATGTCGATGGACTCTATTTTACTTCCTTCGCTATAAAACTATTTTTCCAATTGTCTTGTTGTATGGAAAGTATTTATTATCATGGACACAAAAAAAGTTTTTAGGGGTAGCTAACCCCATTAATTTTTTTACAATTTTTTTTAGCGAAACACATCAACTTTATTTTTGTCTCCAGTGCGAAATATATATTTTTAAAATTTTTCTCCTATGAATTTAGCAATTTTCAGCACATTTTAGAATATGTAAGGGTGGTTTACCCCCGCGTAATTTTTGTATTCATGTTGGATGGACTCTATTTCACTTCCTTCGTTATAAAACTAATTTTCCATTTTTTTTGTGTATGGAAAGTATATATTATCATAGACACCAACTAAAAAGTGTTTAGGGGTAGAATTGCCCAATGCATTCCAATTGGAAAAGGTTCAGATGGCCCGGACTGTTTACGTTTCGATTCCCCCAGTGTAGTAACAATGTTATTTACAGGCAACCCCCGAAGCTGTTGTTAACCCGAAAGTCGACTCAAATATTTCGCAGCATATTGAGTATTGCAGCATGACTTCGCGGCCATGCTACGCTGGTGGAAATGACAGCCTTCAGGAAGATTAGCATATATGGGACTGCAACTCTGCAACTGCACACGCTTTTTGGGAGAAAATATTCTAAACGTAAAATTAAGTTACGAAACTCTGTATATCAATAGCTTTCAAGTGTAGAATGCTAGGATAGGTGGAAATTTCAACCATCAGGAAGGTTACCACATGGTACTGCAACTGCATACTACTTTTTAATTAAATATTCTGAACGTGAAGGTAAGTGATGAAAATCTGAATAGTAATATCTCTCAAGTGTAAAATCTATTTTCCCAGTCATGTCCTATTCTTCTGTCGATTGACGACCTTTAACTTTCAAGAAATACTAGAAATTGTCCGAAGTTTGAGCTTAGAGTGCCCCTAACCTGAAATTTAGAATATTTTATTTTATTTCGTGAAACTGAAAGGTTCAAATCGTCAAAAGAATGAAACATGGCTGAGAAAATACATTCTACGCTTAAGGAAATATTACATTTCGTACACTTATTACTTACTTTCACGTTTAGAATATTTTGCAAAAAAAAGTCGTATGACGTATTCCTATGACGGCATGCTAAAATACTCAATTCAAACCAATGCGGACTTCCGTCTCTTCGGGCCTCTTTTCATTGGTCAGCCACTGACGCGGAGGTGGAACTGCGCAAGTGGAAATAACCGCGTACTGCCGACGGGAAATAGGAGAGAGAGAGAGACAGAGAGACAGAGAGAGAGAGAGAGTTAGGGAGAAGGGAAATAGGCAAGACTTCACTGTAGTTGAGTATTCTACCGAAATATTTGAATTGTCTTCCCAAAAAAAAAAAAAAACGAATTTGAAACAAAATAGATAAATTTTCAACCAAATGGATGAATTTTCAACTGAAATTCTGAATTGTTAACCAAACATCTGCATTTTTAACAAAGTAGTTCAACTTACAACCAAGTAGTTCAATTTTCAACCAGAAAAGAACAATTTTCAACAAAATAGCTGAACCCCTCAAAAAAAGGTTGATACCAAAAGAAATGAATTTTTAACCAACTCCTTGAACTTTCTACAAAAATAGTTGCATTTTTAACCAAATAGATGAATTTTTAACTAAAATAGATGAATTCTCAAGGAAAAATATAATATTTTATATGATTTTAACCAAAAAAGATTTTAATTTGGAATCAAACACAGAATTGAACAAAAAAATACAAATTCTTAACAAAATAGCTGAATCCTCAACAAACTCATATTAATTTTCTATCAAAATAGATGAAGTTTTAACAAAAAAGGGGGAGATTTTTTCCCAAAAGAGGTAAATTTTAAAAAGAAAAAGCCACATTTTCAACCAAGAAAAAAATGTCTACTAAATTGATGAATTTTCTAGCCAAAAAAGAAATACAATAAACAAAAGTAACTTCTAATTGAGTTACCCTAAAGCTGCAAATAACGTAACTTTTCAGTAAATCAGTGCATTCAGAATATAACCATTTAAAACATAAGGCGTTATAACGTTGGAAATGTTTACATTGAGATCTTTGAAAAATTTGTAGCAAGTACAAGTATACATTAAAAAGTTTAATTTATTTGGAAATTACAGGTTTGAACATTTTGAATCTGAATCCCTCTGAAATTCAATAATTTTGAAACTGAAACTGTTAAAACCAGATTGTGCAATGACCATATAAACAGTTGTATTAAAATCAGTAATTTACTAATGAAAGACCCAAAGTATTACAGAAATCAAGTTTTTTACGACTATATGTCTTTCAGTCTGTGTTTCGCCTGACAAAGCGATAACCTTCAAAGGAATTTCTTAATCAGACGAACATTAACCACAAATATTAATGATTTTATCCGTGAAAAATAAAACTAAGAAAATAAAGATGAAACTTTTCAGCTAAATCTCATTAGATACGATAACTATAGTAGAGAGAAAATATTCTTTGTTTCATAAAGTTCAGCAAAATGTCCTTCAAAAATTTTTTCATAGAAATAATAGTTTTTGTTTTAAACGTGGAAAATATCATAAAAAATTCAATTTTATAACAACACAGCACAAAATACGAAAAAAATTCCAACAGTAGAGTTCCGAGAATTAAAAAGACCTACAAAATTGCCTTCTATTTGTTTTTTGATACGATTAATAATATTTTGGCCGTAAAATTAAAAATTTTTATCATTCAATAATAAAAGTAATGTGAATTTGGACCTATCCAGTTTTTTCCTCAAAAAACGTTTATGAGTATATTGGCTTCATTATCGCGTGGCATATTCTTTATTGCGTCAACCACTTATTGCGGAGAATAAACACATTGTAAATTTTAATTATAATAAATATTCTGTGGATGTTGATAATAAATTTTGCACATACCTGAGATCAGTTCTCTATCATTGTTTCTATCTAATAAAAATGAAGATTCTGATTGGCATTCTACTACATACATTCGTGGTTTTCCTTAATAATAAACGTGAGTATAATACATATAATACTTTTATTTATAAGGAATATTAGACGTTTTCAAAATGTTGGTAATGTTTACTTATTATTATTTTTCCAACATTAATTCTCCCAACTGTAATGCAATTCATTTTGCGGGCTGGAAGTTAAAATTCCTGGAAAATTACGCACTTAAAAGCAGAAATACTTCAATAATAATATAATTAATAATAAAGTTACATAATCATTTTTCAAAATAGTATTGTTCAACTTCCGAATTTCCATTTTTCAAACCTGAAATATTTTTACTTTGAAGCTTGAAAATCTTTAATTGTTCCTGGTATTCCCAGGAATTTCCTGTGAATATTTATACGGGCTTCGACGTGATCGAATAAAGTTAAATTTTAAGTAATTCATTTTCCAGTTGTTGAATTAAAGAAATTCTTAACGTCAACCACATTTGATATGCTTCAAGTTTTAAAATACCCGTTCCTGAAGGCATGGTGTTAAAAATTTGAACTTTAGTTCAGTTCACAAGGCTCAGAATACAAAATTATTAAATTTTTTAATTGCATGCTCTTACGAAAGGTTCCAGTTTCGATTATTTGTTTTTAATGACTGAAAGCCTCTAAAATTATATAGTCCTTTTTCCGCAATGGTCAACATTTAGTCTTTCTACTTATAAAACTAAAATTTGAAAAGCGCATTATTGAATGACGTTTCAGTGGAAAAATTGTAAGTTTACCAGCTTTCCGGATTTATTTTACAATTCAAGTGTGATATTTTCACTGGCTATGCATTGCAGATGTTCAACTTTTTTTATCACAGATAGTGGCTGTGAAATAGCCTAATATGATAGAACTCCAATTAAAAAGTAAGTTCGTTTAATCTTCCAATTGTACTACGCGTCTCTTCCCTATGATTACAATATTAGAACTATCTATAATTATTCTAAATATAATAAGGTGTACAACAAATATTCCATTATGTTTGACATCGAAATTGTTACTTCGAGTTATATTTATTCATAAGAAACTGCTCAGTATTCAACTATTTAAACTAACGTTATTGAATGAATTCTGATCATTACAGCAACTTGGAAATTTGAAAGCTGTATGAACGTTTTTGAATTACTCATTCAATCTGCTGTTTTATTAATTGTTTTTAAATCTAGCTATGCTTTTCCGCTTCTGATGCTGAATCATATCAAATTAAATGAGAGGTGTTAACCAATCTTAATTTTTTTTATCAAAGACTTCTTTTGGTTAATAACTTGAGGTGTGCACTATTGTGGCTACTAGGAATTTAATTTTAGGGACAGTATTAAACTCAGTTTAGTACTGCAATACGTCAAAAAAATACATTTATGGTAATTCATTATGGATTGTATATGAATTGGAATTTCCTGACTATAGTGAATCTTTGTGGGCTTTTCCCAACTGTATTAATGCGTTCGTGAATTTTTATTTGCACTGAATCATTATTAAACCCATTATATATGTTTTCAAATCTTATAAGATTTCATCATCTGGAATTATTTGACTTTGGCACATATCTGGTTCAAAAAGTTGAGATATCGCTGCATCTATATATATATAACAGTTTCATGCGGTTAAAATCGGCGAATAACACTCTACTCTCAATATGAAACCATCCGGTTTACGCGGTTCCTAGAACTGTTGGCCTCCGCAGTTTGGCGATGAGAGGAGTCGTGGGGTCAAAAAAGAGGATGTGCGCAGTCAAGCGCGACAAACAGCTTGTGGGCCGAACTCTCAGCGCGTTAGTTGTATCAGGTTGCGTCATGCGTCCAAATCGAACAGAAATGATTCATGCGGCCCTGCCCGTTTGCGTTTGGGTTCCCCCGATTTGTGTCAAAGGCCAAGGCAAGACATGCCCGAAACCGGTCTTATATCAGGAGTTGAGTGTACTTAACAATCTCATTGTATTTGATATCAATACGCCTGGTATACCGTCTTGTTTTCAGAGCTACCTTGACAAGATTTAGTTGAAACAAAGATAACGTTTCCCTGAAAACGTCCGGTACCATGTCAGAAAAAAAAAACAATAACTGTCAGAAACTAATATTGCGCATAATAAAGGATACCAAGCAAGGATTGGCTCTTCTAGTAACAATATGATACCAAATCCTTTTCCAGGGTGGACTACAGAATGTAGATGTATAATCATGCTTAATTAAGACTCTTAGCAAAAGTAAGGTTTCTTAAATAATAAATAGATTGATTGCTATCGATTAAATACTTTGCTGATTTGAAAGCCTTACAAAATGTGGAAAAATCGGCAGGAGGTAAAAGAACGAAACGTTGATCATGAGGAAGAGGCACGTAATGCAAATTGCGATTGATGTTTAAATTATTTTCAGGATTCTGAACAAAATTCCACAAAAAGAGAATTAGGAAAATGATTCAAAACTTTTTAACGTATCAATTTCTGTAATTTTGAACTAACCTTTAATTTTGAAACACATTATACTTAATCTTGCAGACATGTGGGGGCAGTCCATAAACAACTTTAACAATTTGAAGGGGGTAGGGGGTTTCACCAAAAACTATGGTTAGTAACGGAGTGAAGGGGGTTATCCGTGTAATGGTATAGTTCTATAATAATTCAATATGTTTGATAATCACTTTCATATTTCAAACTTCACACAATTTTCCCTGTTCCACGGGTCCGGATAATGCCAACCCATGGCTAGCCACATTTGCGACAAGTCACATTGCGGAAAGTCACATTGCGGCGTATCTCATTCGGAAAAAACGTGTAGTCTACAAGAAATGATCATGAAAATCATGTAAATTGAACTATTCGGTCTAAAATAATTAATTTAGTTGAAAATTCGTCCTTTTTGGTAGAAAAATAATGTTATTAGTTAAACAATCATCCTTTTCAGTTAGAAATAAAACTGTTTTGTTGAAAATTAATCTGTTTTGCTTCATGATACAACTATTTTGTTAAAAATTCGTCTTTTTTGGTTGAATTCAATTGTTGATTTTTATTTTAAATTCAAATATTTTTCAGTTGAAATATCATCCATTATATTTTTCGTTAAGAATCCACCCTTTTGGGTAAAAGATTAACTAGTTTGTTTAAAGTTGAACTACTTTATAACAAAATAATTTTTTTGTGAAGATTCATTTTTTTTAGTTGTAAATTCAAGTATTTGGTTGTAAATTGACATTTTTGTTGGACATTCATAATTTCAAGTTGAAAATTCAACTGTTTCATAAAAAATTCGCCTTTTATTTGCCTTGAAAATTCAACAATTTGGTAGAAAAATATACTATTTGGTTTCAACTATTTGGTTGAAAATTGAACTATTTATCTAGAAATTGAATTATTGGGTAAAAAATTAACTTTTTTTTCAAAGCTTATTTTCGAGTTGAAAATTTAACTTTTTTGTGGATAACTCTTTTTCTGGCTTAAAAATACAATAGTTTTTTTTAGAAAATACTTGTCTTTGGTTGAAAATTCGTATTTTTGGTAGAACGTTATTCTCTTCAGTGGAAAATAATATTTTTGTTTGATAATTTAAGTATTTGGCTAAAAATGAATCTTTTTGGTTGAAAATTAATTCGATTGGTTGAAAGTTGAACTACTTTGTTAGAAATAATTTTGTTAGGATTCACTTTTCTGGTTGAAAATTGAGCTGTTTTTTGGATAAAAAAATTTATTTTGATAACATTCGTTTATTTGTGCATAAAATCTAACTTGTTTGTTGAAAATTCATCATTTGTTCAAGGCTTAAACTATTTTCCTTAATTTTTTTCTATATCAACTGATAGAATTTTTTTTGTGTTGAAAATTAGTACTTCAAACTGGCAATTTAACGATTTCACTTTTGGTTTAAAAATTAACATTTTTAGTAAAAAATTCAACTATTTGGTTGAAAATAACCTTTCATGTTGAAATTTCATCTTTTCCGGTTGAAAATCAATTGTTTTTAAAAACATTCTGCGTTTTAGCTAGAAAACCTAATTATTTTCTTAAAAATTCGTCTTTTTTGGTAGCAAATCAATCTCCTTTGTTCCAAATTCATCTATTTTGTTAAGGATTCAGCTATATTTGATTAAAAATCCGTTTTTTTTCGTTGAATTCAACTGCTTGAAAATTAGTTTTTCTTTGTTGTTGGAAAGTAATTTTTTAAACTGGAAGTTTAAATATTCCATTTATTGTTGGAAAATATATATTTTTTTGTAATTTATTATTTTGCAATTATTATTATTATTTGCCTTTTCGGCTTCAAAATTGAACTATTTGGTTCAAAATACAACTGAAGGGCCACACTTTTTTTTTAATTCAAAAATATAAAAGTTTTGTAACTCTTTCTGTATCAAAATCGGAAACTTTGAGGACGTTCCGTTCCTTGCCAAATCTTTTCTTGGAGATGGATGCTTCTTTCAGGATGTTCGTTTCACAGTTCGATAAACTAACGCCCTTCAACTGTTTCGAATTTAAAATTCGACCATTTGGTTGAAAATTCATCTTTTATGGTAGAAAAGTAATCTTTCTTGGTTGAAAATTCATCTATCTCAGTTAAAAGTTAGCTTTTTTGTTGAAAATTCAATTCTTTGCTTGAAGATGCACCTATTTGGTTGGTAATAAACTTATTTGATTGAAAATTATTTTTTTTCGAAAATTCATCATTTTGGGTTGAAATCTCTTTCAGTAGAAAGTTTATATTTTTTCGAAATCTGAGAAATTTTAGTGTTCCATATTGAATAGAATCTAGTATCTGCATTAATTTTATTTGAAAGAATTTATTCCCCTATTTTCCTCTATTTTCTCGAATAAGCATCTTATTTGCCCTGTTTTGGAAGGACTTTGAGCACTGAAATCTGCTATTTGAAAATTTTTAATTACTCTTGAATCATTACCGAAGCTTGTACTTCACCCCATCGTCAAGTAAGCATATTGGCAACTGCAATTTAAAAAAAAAACAGAGAATTACCGTGAAATCTGTGTTCAACCAACAGCTAGGACAGGAGGGTCAAAAAGAGTAGAAAAATCGTCACGTAGTTTATGGACGGCCCCTATGTTTAATTAAATATCATGAAAATTGTAATTTTTTCTTACAAAATTAGGTGCAGACTCTGTTAGATCAATTCATCGAGGAAGTCCAGTTTATTTGGAAATGCTGAATGGCTCTGTTTTTTGTGGAGCTCTCCAACCTTCCGAAAAACATCAACTTCCTACCTGGACAAGAACACGACAACATCTTGATGAACCCCACGTTTATATACGTATGCCAAATGGAAGTAGTTTCACTGCAAAAGTCCGACAGCTCCCTGATCTGCCACCCCAATATATTAGGGCTCCAACACAGTGCGTTCATTTAAGAATGCCAAATGGCACTTTTTCAACAGCACCCATCTACCCTCTCGGTCACGATCAATCTTCGTATTTAGGAACCAAAGCTTTTGTACAAATACAAAATGGCACTGTTTTTACTGGAATTTTCCAGCAAGAACATTTTCCAATTCCCGCCCAACGAGTCACGAACGTAAAGTACATTCCAGCGCGGTAAGCGCTCAGATGGGTGACCATTCGTCATTTTATTCGCTTAGTCGTATTTTTTATTGTGTTTAAATAAAATGTCAAGCGGAGGGAAATGTATGTACAAATTTAAAAATTAATGATTCTGAGTTGTGAAAAAAATACATTGTCAAATAAAAGTTTAATTATTTATTTATCGTTCGAAACAGTGCCTTTATTTATCTTTAGAAATGATTTAAATATTAGACATTGAACAAACTTCATTCATATTCTGTTTCATTTTGTCCTTGATATTTTACTAATTAAATAAAACTTTGGATGTTCTATCAATTTATCTAAAAGCTCGTATCACAAAACTGATAAAACAAAGATATTATATAGCTGAAATAAAAAAACATCACTTGCGTCCTAAACTACGACCCAAAACAGATTTGTGTGTAAATATCTTCGGTAAACGTTAATTGAAATTGAAATCTTACACAAAGCAAATAATAACTCATGCGCATGTAGGAGTATAAAAATGTATTTTGTTTTATATGTAATGTCGTGCAAAACTTTCCGGGCATCTATTTCCCAATAGGTTGAAAAAGCACCCTAGTTTTAATAATAATAAACTGTGGATTTTCTCTCAATTATTGCATAGAAGGTGATAAAAGTACCCGTTTTATGGGCATAAATAAAAGCCAGTATGTGTTAATTTTATTAGAAGCTGTTTGAAAAAACGTCAAATGTTAATGTTTCCAAAAAATATCAATAAATTCGGAAATAACCAATTTTTTATTGTTCCTGGGCTAATTTTTAAGATAATTTTCTGCAAGTCTGTTAGAATACTGTTCTATTAATTTGTTTTAATTCAGTTGTGAAAACCTGACTTTATATCAATATTGATAAGTTCTTTAAATTAAGTTTCGGTTTTGATTGCATCAAAGGAAAAATTCTAGAAATATCTTATCAAGTCACTAAAATAATTAAGAAAATTATCTTTAAGACTAGTGAAAAGAGATTTAAAAATATTAATTGCTTTTTGTTTTATTAACATTTTTCGAAAACATTAAAATTTGTATTTTTTTAATAACTTCTAATAAAATTAATGTATTACTTTCAATTTAAGACCATTAGGTGTATAATTTTATCGGGTTTCGTGTAGTAATTGGAGGTAAATTTAGAGTTGAATATTTTTAAAACTAGATTGCTTTTATAATGTATTGAAAAAGATAGGTCTAGAAACTTTTGCATAGTAGTGTATTACATTCTTTTATAAACTATCCAATTTAGTTATAATCTATTTCTGTAAAATTAAAGTCTATCACTTATATCCCGAAAACAATAATTTTCCACGATTTTAAGAAAAATATAATTCTGAAACAAATAATAATTGTTCGAATAATTGAAAATTATTTACAAAATACTTGGAAACTCGTCCCTTAACAATTAAAAATATTACTTGTTAAAAAAATTTGGAGAATACCGTTTTTAGTATGAATTTAATAGAAAACTGCTATTTTGCAGTTTTTGGGCCACTTTCCAAGCACAATAACAAGGGCTTGAAAGGGGGGTGCGGAGTCAAAATTAAAACTTACTGGGTGGAAATTATTCTTTGAGCATGCGTTAGGTGGTTTTAATACCTTAATTCACAAAAAGTTTATAAGAAGTAGCTCTTTTTTCCATTTGTTTGAAAATCAAGCTTCTCCCATTTAAAACCCCATGTTCATTTCAAAGGCTCGGGGGCACGGGTTAATTTTGAAAAAAAAGAAAATAAAAATAATGTTGAGTTGATAAACTGTTAATATAAATTGTGTATTTATTTTTAAAATGGAGCTATATTTCAAGTCTTAACAATAGAATAATAATGAAATTGATTTCATAAGACGATTACGAATCGGTTCATAATTAAATAATTTATAGATTTTTACGATAAAAATTGAAATATCTCAATTCGAAAGCCTTAGTAATTATTAATGAAATGTTTGCATCCGATTGAAACTTCAAAATCTTCTTTCAATTTTCAAAAACATGTTGATTAATATACTCATAATTAAATGCTTTTATTCAATTTCAAATCCTATTCAAATATTATTGCATTCTAAAATACTCCATTTTTTAAGCATTCAATTTGAAAATTTTTAATTAAAGAAATTTTGTTTCAATATTTAACAATATTTGACTATTTATTGAAAATAAGAAATTGTAAATGAAACATTCAAAAATAAACTAAATAAAATTGAATCATTTAAAATAAAATAAACCTCGAATTGTTCGAAGTTCAGGGTGCTGAATGTAAACTTTGAAATTTGCATTGTTTCATTTTTTCTTAATTTTGAATTTGTAAATGACATTTTTCAATTCAGATTTTCCAAGAAACAACTTATAATCACTAAATTTTACTGCTTTTAATTTATAATAGTTTAAAAATGATATAATTTTGAACACTTACAAATTTCTCTGAAAGAACTCTGGACACGCTTTGAGGTTCGCTACATCTGTTATAATAAATTTAGAATAAGAAAGTAAAAATGAATTATTCCAAAATAAACAAATTAAAATATTTACCATAAAATAAGCCTCGAATCATTAAAATTTCAGAGTGCTAGATGCAAACTTAAAAATTTGCATTGTTTCATTTTCTTTTAATCTTTAATTTATAAGTGACATTTTTGAATTTAAATGTTTCAATAACAATGTAAAATCCTTTAATTGTAGTAATTCAACCTAAAATTGTTCAAAAATTATATAATTTTGAACATTACCAAAATTTATTGATTCATTCTTCAAACTATTTTATTTCCTAAAACGCATTCTCTCCATAAATGCTTAGTCAAAAAATACCGATGCGGACCGATATCAGTTCTCTGAAAGAACACATTGTGTCGCACTTATGTTACGCATTTACATTTAGAATCAGGCTAATTATATTTCATGAAAAAGAATATTAAAAATTGAAATTTCATTATGAAAAATTCATTATTATGACACGTGTCATTATTATTACACATCTAAGTACTCAAAACTCACATGAAAAATATTGAAAATTGTTTCTTTTTTTCAAATTAGACACAGAATATTTTCCTCCTGTTTGTAAATAATTTACAATTGTTTAAACAATTACCATTCGTTTGAGAGAGGGGGAGAGAGAGGGGTGGAGGGAGGGAGAGAGCGAGAGAGAAAGAGAGAGAGAACCCTCCGTTCTGTTACATGAGACACAGCGCGTGTGTCAGAGGCCTGCGTTACACTTTCTAGTCGTGGTTTCATTTGAATCAGGCGCGACTCCCCATATCGAGGTCTAAGATGTTTGCACATCAAAAAGTGGAAGTCTGAATATAGCTCCAAGTAAATAGGAACAATGTTCACAGAGGTTTTACATTTATCATCGATTTAGCAGTTTAGTTTAAAATTGGAAAGATTAAACAAGTATAATTGAAATTGAAATAAACGTTCCTGTAAGCAGAATTTATTTTAAAATTTTTATACTTTCCCAAAAATTTGATTCGAACTTGCATCATTTCTCCGTATGAATTAATAACCCGAAAATTTTACTTGACGTTTCAATCATTCAATTTGGTGTGACGTTTAAATCTTACGAAGTCACATAATTATGGCTAATTCAAAGAGATGGAAATCCATGAGACAGGATTGTTTGAGAAGAATGCTGTTTCAAAAATAAAATATACTTTTGCTGATCAATGAATTAGCGGTAACAAATTATTATAGAGAAATAAAACGCTGACCGCTTTGCTAATGTAGCTTTTCATTATTAATCTTCTTCAGAGCAGATTCAAACTTTATTTTTACGCATATATTTCTTTCCTCAAATATATCTCTATAACCATACACACAATTTCAATATGTATAACTGTGGGGTAGTATGCCAAGGGACAGAACCAAAGCTTTCTGCAAACACATGCATCCTCGCTCCCTGCTCTGTGAATCGAACCCGCGTCAGCGAGGCTACCAAGGTTGCACTTTTCGAACAGAAGATAGTCACTATACCATCTGAATCACGATGGCTTCCGATTTTTGAATTTGAAAGACTTGAAATTGTGCAGATTTAAATTAAATTATAGCATCTGACAATGCTAATGCTTCAATGCAATATTAGTTGCACCAATAAGGCAAGAATGATTGCCAGTAGTAATGCTCAGTGCAGACGAATTCTACTGATTCAAAATTGAAGAACACTTATCTCTTCTAATTTGCTTGGATTGCATCTAAGAATCTCTTCACTCCCTTTGCATTTAAATCGTTCCATCGCAAGTCTAATAATGTCGCGAATTTCCAGAGTCAATTTGTTTGAGATGGTCGACCTCCAAGAAAAGTTATATGTAAGTAAAAGTGGGTGGTGTGTGGTATAAGATACTCTCCAAGTCTCTACCGTCTTTTTAGATCGACATCAATCCAAAGTGGATGATATAGTCAAAAAGTGACTTTCAGATATTTCTAGTTGATTGCAGACACGAGCGAATGCCGTGCCCCTGGAGATTCGCATCGCCCGGGCCGTAACGTCAGGCAAGCTAATTTCATCTCATGCCCCTAATCTCCCCTAGGGACTCTCGTCCGAATCGGGACCTAAATCAGACACACCAGGGCGCTATAAATTATTCCTCGGCGTTACTCGTTTGGTCTAAGGGAAACTGCTAAGAGCTCGGAAATTTTGTCTGTGCCCACGTACACACACATGCACCACAGGAATTGCATATATGTACATATGCAGCCATATATATTTTTCAATACGTGTAGAATGCATGTGCAATAGCCAGGACTCAAATGCGCTCAAGGGTACACACCCTTCGTGACCTATGTGTCCGAACTCTCTCCCCTCGACTATCCCTCTTTACCTGTTCCGACTTCACTCACCCTCTCTCTCTCCCTCTATCGAACTTGCCTTCCATTATGCGACTGCTATCTCCAAGTTGCTTGCGATAAAGTAGTTTGTGAGTTCACCGCAAAGTACACTTTGTCAATTTACTATATCGTTAGGTCCTCGTTTTCAGAGCGGCGATAACGGGTGGAAATTATATGATCGTTAGACGCAGTCAAGAAATTAATTTTTTCTAGGTTCAGTTGGCTCCAAGCAAGAGACTTTTTTGTGCGAGACGAAAACTAAAAGTCAGGGCTATGGGGCAATGACACTAGTAGTAAGCCACCCTTCAGTAAAGAGAAATAATGTATACAAAATCCTCCGCTATCTACTTCAATCCATGTCTAGGGTGAGAGCACCGGTTATTAGCAGCTTAGGAAATTTAGACTTGAGGAAATAAATGAACACATAAAATATTAAATTTAAAGATAGTGATCATCTGACCTACACTCAAAATTTTACGTAGAATATACTGGAATGTTCAATTATGATTAAAAGTTAACAAAAAGTTGAACAATTATTAAAAATAAGTACTCAAGGTCCCAAAATGTTAGTGTTTGGCTTAATTAGCATTGCACTCTTCTAACCTTTCAATATTGCTTCAATTACTTCAAAATATTGCTTGAGAAGAAATTGTCCATCTGAAAATATTCGCTAATTCAATATTCAATATTATTCAATATTCAAAAGCCAATATCTTTGACAGCTTCTGTACAGCTTCAAGCATGTCACGGCATGTATTCTTCGGTATATAGTTTTCTTTTGTCAGTCTCTCAAATTGATACGGTGAAATGGTCACTGGTTGAATCAGTATTCTAAATTATCACTGGTAAACCAGTGATTATCCGATTTCAAGTGGGTGAAATATTGAGTCACTCAAATAAAACCGTTACTAAAATATACCAGTGACGCCGAATGATAAGATTCAACCAGTAATCATATCAGTGATATAGCGCCTTAGCCTTTTGGGCTTATTAAAACGAACTTTATTTTGTACTAGTGTTTGCGTTAGAAATATTTTTTGTCTGGCGTGACGCGTTGATAGAATGACGGACCTTCTCACGGTTGGGCGATATATATTAAATCCTATTATATTGCGGCCCAGCCCTAATTTATTCTGCCATCCTGATGAAGAAACTGTACAACTGCATTTTCATCAAGAATGAGTTTTTTATATGGTTGGATTCGTAATTAAAAGACCAATTTAACTATGCTGATCATTATTAAAAAATATAATTAAACATTGAGATAATTAGGTCTCAATTAGCATATCTACAACGATTTTCGAGAATTCCTAATGAAGAAACAATACATCTGCAGAAATTCTAGCATATCTACACGAATTCCAGGATTTGGGAGGGCGCTGAGCCCTTAAATCCTGATAAAAGAAACAAATCTGCACAGATGTGGTTTTGCTCATGAGGATCCTCGGTCTTTTTGCAGTCCGATTTCCTGAAATCGAATAGCACAAGTACATGTTAAGTTTCCTCACCCGGATTCGAGGGTAACTTGGAGCGACCGATCTTTCTTGTCGATAGCACATTTGCATTTTTTATTTGTCAAACAAAAATAATTCTAGTTTATGAACAATATAATTATTATTAATAATCTGAAATCATTACAGGAATATAATTAATACATTATTATCCTTTTAGAGACTATCATGGCCATTGTTGATATTAGAGAAATTGTTATTTTTTTAAATAATTCCGAAGCTTTTAATTTTGAAATTGTGAGATAATTGGACATGTTTATAAAAAGATCACTGGCATGATTTCGTTGTAAAAAAGCCTACGAAAGAGTCATGAATATTGTAGTAGACATACATTTAATTAGCTGATTTTTCCCGATTAATTTAAGTAAGAGATGAAAAAATTGATCGAGTCCTATTTTTTGACAGTTAATATTTTGATTTACTGACATTCTTTTAAAAAATGTTAATCATATGTACGGTGATATACATAACATATATAGTAAAAAAGTATGTCAAACAAAAACTGGGTCCTCTATAGAGGTGTTTGTAGCACTATTTTTGTTTGATAGAAATGTTTGTGATAAATTTTTCACTATATATTTTATGTATAATGGTGTGCACATGAGTAAAAAATTTAAATAAAAGAATAATCTCACAAAATCAAAATATGAATTTTCAAAAAAGGGCTCGATCGCTTTTTTCATTTCTCACTTGTTCTAATACAAATATCCTTTATTTGTACTGATTGAAATATTTGAAAATAGATATCAGTTGTGTTCTATAATATATTATTGTGAATCATTCATTTTTATCTCCAGTCTTTATAGTAAGATAGTTTCTAAAATTCTTTCACATAAAGAAAAAGTCAATAATTTCACTTGTAAAATTAAGAAATGATCATATAAAGTACATTTTTCAGCATATTTGGAAGAAATGGGAAGATTCAGTTCAAAATCGTGTTGGGGAATAATTTTTTAGATATTAGTTTCTTTTTCAATGATGAATTTAAACCTTGTTTAATATAAATATTCAACTGACAGATCTCAGATTATTTGTAAAAAAAAAGGTATTTACTTGGTCTACCGAACCACTCCATAAATAATAGCCATTTTTCGTTAGAAACAATTTTTGGTTTAGAATTTTAATTAGTAAACTAAAAAATTAAATTCAAAATCATTTACACATTTATAGAATATATAAAAAATGTCGAGTTAAACATAGTAGAATCTGTGAAATTCACATATGTATTAAAAATGTTCTCCTTTAATGGATATTATTTATTGTTATAATTTTTGTTATGCTTGTCAGTCATAAGGTGTGTTAATGACACTGTTAGGCGAAATTAAATGGTTTCAATAAACAATTGATAATTTAACCAAAGTCTGTACACTCTTTTGTTTTATTTTGTGCTCACACAATGATTTTAATTATCAAAATATCAAATTAATTACTTTTGTATTATTGATACATTTTGTAATAACAAAACTTGACAGTTAATTTCAGTTCAATAATTAATTGATAATTACATCATAATTTCACTCCTTTATCCATTTTTTAAAAATTTGTAGTTGTCAAGTTTCTCCAGCATTCCTGTAATCGGCAGTACATCTGCGCAAATGTGTGTTTATTAGTAAGGATTCTCGGCGACTTTGTGCATTAATATCTAGCATATCTATAGTTTTGCAAACTTCTTCTCAAATGCAGTTGTATACTTTCTTCATCAGGACGGCAGTATTGCTGTTAATTTATTGTTTTCAAATGATAATGTAAAGGTTCGTACAAAGGCGATGAATGCCAGTGTCATACCTAACCAGCTGACGGACGACAACGTGTACAACTGACTACTTACTGGTACTGAGTAACCAGTGAACCTCACTGATTAAATCAATTACGGAATTCCACTGAGTAAACCAGTGAAATTTCACTGATTAGCAGAAGTTTAATGAATAATTTAGCTACTTACTACACTTCCCTTAGGGGTTAGTTTAGTCAAGGTTAGTTCCCAATAAAATCAGAGGTACTGTATGGTGAGAATGCTCAGAATTATCGAAGATAGATTTTAAAAACATAATAACAATGAAATTAAAATTAATTATAATTACAGAAAATTGTAACGTCTTTTTCAGACTAGATGAAGCTATGAATTAAAAATTATTGTAGTTAATTTTTTCTGAAAAAAGATTTTCTCCTTTCGCTCCGCAGGAAGTCGAACCACAGAACTTCTGATTTTCGATCAGGTGTTTTCCCATTAAGCTACTGGAGAGATCAAGAGAAAAAAACCTTTTTCAGAAATACACGCATTATTATGCTAGATGGTACAAATCAAATAATACAAATAATGTATTTAAATAAATACTCGAATGAAATAGTTTTTTGTCTGTCCATGGGCCTTAATAGATTAAAACATTTTTTTAAACTTGATCAATCGTTCACAAATTTTCAATTAATAGCAATTTTCTGTTACTCAATGCCAATCTGATATTAAAGGAGAATTATTTTAGAACAAACTTTTTTTCCAACAAACTGATACACTGGAGTAGTTGCTTGAATTCATTTTTCATAACAATTTTAGATATAATTTTTATGTTCTTTAAACCTTTTTCGATTAATTCTGACCAACAGCGAGTTCTTAAGTAATTTGTTCAGAGATAAAAAATCGTATTCTTGAAATGGCCAATTTTGTGACATGGCTCCAGTCGTCACTTAAAAGAACTTAAGTCGGCTTAAATTCTTCTTGCAGAAAACGGCTCAATTTACGACGTATACAAAATATTTTTTTTTTTCAAACATAAACTCAAAAAAAAGTTAACTTCTGGTGCAATTTTTTTCAAAATTTACCACACAGATACATCAAGTCATTGAACTTTCTGAAGTTCTTCAGTGTTCGAAGATATTATTCGCATTGTTAATAGTAACTAATTTTGAAAAAGAAATTTAGGTAAGTTTCGAAACAGAATATTTTAGGTTGAAATTGTTTATTTAACAAAAGTTATTTAGAGTTTTATGTTTCTGCTTCTCTCTTTAGGTAAAAGTTGCAATTCATATTTAATCATAATATTGTAGGCGTCATTTTATTCATTGAAAGATTATGTACAAATCTCTTTGGTACGTTTTTATAAACTTGCATTTAACAAAGGATTGTTTATAAAATGAACAATTTCGGCGTGAAACATTTGTTTCTAAAGTTCGCCTTCACTTTTTTGCTAACATTAATAACAATTAAAAATGGGACTAGTTTCCTCGATTTTCAACTCTGTTGTTTACATATCTTTTGTACTGCCAATTTTTTTTATTGATCAATTAATTTTTATGAGCCAATAATATCAACGAAAAATGCAGTTCATGTTAAAATATATCATTCTGAACTTCTTAAATGAATTTTTGAAGAATGCTTTTCTTATTGGATTCTGTAATAAATTTGTTTTAAATGTTAAAGTCTGAATTAAAAGCTGAAATTATATTTTCAATTCACAGAAGCAAATTCAAAAGCCACGGTGGTCAGGAAGGATGAATAGGTATGACAAAAATGGCAATAAAATCCGTTTGCAGGATGATATTCGGGCACAAATATGCATCAAAAATCCGTTCGAATTGAAATCCTAGCTGATCCTGTTCACGAGATATCGTCAAATTACGTATTTCAGCTAATTATGACTTTTATACAAGGTATGTATAGAATAGATGAATATATGCTAGTTTAACACCCGTGTTTATATATATATATATTTCTGCTCGGTGGGTGCCTATCACCACTAAGCAGCGCGTCCTCGGATAATTTTTTTAAATCAGATGTAATTTTTTCGGCCAAAGTGAAGCTATCTCTTCGAACAAAATAGGAACTAAACCATTTCAGAAGAGATGATTCACGAATCCTTGCAGAATGTGTAGTTCGGAAATCACACATTTTTTCATGAAGTACAGTTCATCACCTTCTTCAAAGAGAGGAGGGTTGACTGTATTGCGACAATCTTTAGCTTTTATTTTATTTTTGCCTAGAGATTCAAATTTATTACAATCTTTTTTTAAATCTCCGTAAGTCTTCAACTGAGTACTTTCATCATGAATATCTTCAGAATTTTTATTTGACGTGTCTTGTGTGTGACGTAGTTCTATTAAAGTAAAAAAACAATAGGGACAAGGTTACTTTGCTGATACAGTTTGTTGTCCATTCACCAGCAGCAAAACTTTGAAATCTGATACATATTTGAAGGGAATATCGTTAACTATAGTCAATTTGACTAATAAATTGAGGTTTTCATAGGTTTCTTTTATTTGAGGCACTACGCACAATAGTATCAATTCCTGAACACTTGTTAGTTTAGCTTTTGTACCGTTACTTCCCTTGGCACTTTCAGTAATTGCTGAATAATCTTCAGTCAAAATTGTCATCGAAATTTTGAAAAACCCCTATACTCCATCCGCCATTAATTTTATTTTAGGTATACCAATTTGACCCCGCTTTTCTACAACTGCGTCCAGCAATTCTTCAGCATCTGCCCAAATCACAGGCCTATTTTCTTCTTGGTCGTTTTCAGTATCAAACTGGAAAACCTTATCCTTGTAAACATCTTCTAAAGTTCTTAATTTTTGCGATATGTTTTGCTCGTATGATACACGAACAGATTTCCTGCCTGCGTTGCTTCTCAAAAAACTCTTCATTTTTTTCATGTGGTTGCATGAAACACCAGAGTTTACATGAAAATTGTCTAATTTTTCGGCATGAAAAACAACTTGCTTATTTGGTTTTGGATTCACAGCTACTCTTATTTTGGAACCCAGAGTATTTAAAGTTATTTCTTCACCTTGTTGTTCAACACTAGATCTTCTTGCTTTCAAAATTGAAGAAAAAATTTGATTTTGTTGCTTTTCAGGTAACTTTCCTACTATTTTCAATACATTGTCACGGGCATTGTTTTCTGACTTAGAAGTAGAAACACAAGGATGATAAGTGCCTTTACCTACTTATTGAAAGCACCTTCTACACATTCCAAACGAATCCCTTGATTCTTTTTTACTCGGTTCGGATTCATGAACATGAACATTTTTTGTGCCATTGAGACCATTAGATGCATCAATTTGATTGGAAACATTGAGCATATGCCTTCTACCTTTTATAGGTTTTGAATGACCTTTAAATCGTGCTACTCGACACACGTAACAGTTACAATTGAAAGTCGTTCTAGTTTCTTTCAGTAAAATTATCTCGTCATAATTTGGCATAGTTTGTAAAGGTCTTGTGAAAATATTTTTTCCCCGATTAGCAAGTGCATGACGACAAGAGCTACAAATACTTAACGGAAATTTCGAACTAGATGTATCGAAACATATATTAATGTATTTCCTGATCAATTCTTCGTTGGTCTCAGATATAAGAAAATCTTGTGATCTTTTTCATCCGAAAATTATTTTTCTACCACAAGGTGCACATACCTTCATCGTATTCTCTTCATGATCACATTTATGATCTATATTCTTCTTTAGTGGAGAAGAAGCCATATTTATCCGTTAGCATGCCACTCAAACTTGATCTCTAACACGGAAAATATAAAAAATTTCCAAGACACAAACAAGATAAGAATCACCCAAAATCTTCTGACTGATCCTAGCCTTTTATGCACTCAGGGAAAAGGTTATCTTGAAACAAAAGCATCGTCCTCTTGCCTGTTTTGTTTTGAATGACGTGAATATATTTTTTACACAAACAGAATTATTTGGTTAAGACAACTGAAAATCCTCTCAACCTTAAATTTAAGAGGAAATTCTAATGATGAAATAGCTAGAATGCGCAATTTTACGATATCTCGAGAACAGGATCAGCTAGGATTTCAATTCAAACAGATTTTTGATGTATATTCGTGCCCGAATATCATCCCGCAAACGGATTTTATTGCCATTTTTGTTATGCCTATTCATCCTTCCTGACAAGTTCAACAATTGTGACGTAATGTAATATTTTCATTTATATCAAATTGTAAAGTACACGAATGTACTTCCTTCTGTAGCACAGCATGGCACAATATATGAAATAATACGCCTTGAAAAGAAACCCTTCAATTATGGAACTTGATACAGTAAGAGTGTAAATGAGCGCCCCTCACATCACACTTTCAGAAATAATACAAAATTACCATAAGTCGTGAAATTTCATTGAAGGTCAGTTTTAAATATCAAATGAAGTTCCTATTGAACTGTAGAAAGAACTTGACAGTCTTAAAAGAAGGCAGGTGAATTTCAGTGAATCGAAGTGAGGGGAAACCTTACAGTTTGGGGTTTCAGTATAATGAAAGGAGAAGAATCCGCAGACGGATCGACAGATGGCGAGCTATAGAGCAGCAAATAATAGAAACATAAGATAATGTAGTCCAAATATTTGTGGTTGATTCTGAACCAATCTATTAGATTATTACATTCTCCAAATAGGAAAAGAAGCAATCCAAAATAATTCATACATTTCTTAAATTGCTAATATTTAAAGCATTCTAACCACAAAAAACCTTGAATAAAAAAATTTCGTTCAAGAAATTGCGGTGTTGTTTAAATAGCTGATTTTTGAATTTACAATATGTTTGAGCCTGTTTGTTTCAAAAATATTTGTTTGCACAAATTGTCTATTTAATATTGTATCTCTAATTTTCATCTTAAGAATCATGAGTTTATTCACCGGAAGATTCATTTTCTAATCTTTTTGAGCAATTTAAGAAACTATCTCTCTAATATTTAAACTTTCAATTTTTAATTTTTGAATATACATTAAAATGAAATTTCCTCGATTTTGTGACTGTGATTGTAACTTTCAAAAGGAATTCAATTAGCGTCTTGAGGATTGTGAAAAAAATTTCGAATTATAATGTGTTCATTTATATACAGGGAATTAATCTCCCACAATTTTTTAATTTTTAATATTTATTTCAATGGATCTTTTTTAAATTGTGAACTTCAACGCATCAGCTAATTCTCGGTGTTAAAATTGTTTATTTTATTCTTGTTATGAAAAATAATCTTTCAGACGTTTATGAATTTTTCACTAATGGAAGCAAAATTAGAAAACGTAACTTTTTGTACAAAGTACTTACGTTTCCCTAGCAGTATAAAAAGACGGAGAAAGAATAAGGAAAAAGTGGAATGTTTGTTTTCGTTGACTTTTTCCTTTTTCTCTCTCTTTCTTCCCTTGGTTATTTATATATCTCTGATGAGCCAAAAAAGAGGTAGTTTGGAAATCTAATTTTTATTTGTGAATCTCTTTCATGCTCTGTTTGCATACAATTATTCATAAGAAAGTATATTTCATTTCGATCTTAAATAGAAAATCCAAATATTTAATCTTTTAACTTGAAATACACATAGATGTGTTCTTTCAATATATATACACATTATATTGGGGTGCACATTAGGAATCAATATTTTTGAATTTCTAAAATACTACTCCTCAATTTGGGTTCATTTGGTGAAAAAATGACCTACTACATTTTATCTTATTTAAAAAAAAATTAAAACCAGCTGGGTCGTTTAAGGTTTTGATTGTTTAGCAACTAATTTCCTTCAGTTTTGATCTTATAAAGTACAAATGTATGACTAAAAATGTGTATACATTAGTAAAAATTCAGAATTGAATACCTATTTTTTTAATGTTAAGCAACCCAGCGAAATTTTATTAAAATAAAATAAAAAGTTTGTATTGCACAGATTCAAAAATGAATATTTTATATAATGGTTTATAAAATCGAGGAAAATATTCTTTTTGATATTGAAACCAATTTTAGAAGAAAACTAAAGGCGAACATTAAAGAAATATATTTCAGATTAAAATTATCAGAGTTTTATGTTTTTGCTTTCTCTTTAGGTACATTCTTCCATTTTTATTGAATCCTAATATTATATAGGACATAAAATTCATTGAAAGATTATCTACAAATTTCTTGAGTATGGTCTTATTTAAGAACATGTATTTTAGATCAAATTGTTTAAAAATTTAAAAAATTGTACAATAACAAAATGTTTTTTTTTTATAAAAACGTTTAATTCGAAACAAAAATGTTATGAACCTATAACGCCCCCTGAAAACTGAGCATCAGATAGCCCTTTACCGAACGGTGTCAGCTGCTGACAGATTATTACTTCCGAACGCATTAGAATAACGCACAATGCATTCTCTAACCGTACTGTTGACACAGAAAAACACACGCGCGCGCGCGCAT